>PVIU01003895.1:103442-136366 GCA_004026605.1 Ondatra zibethicus | reverse complement strand
TGGCCAAGATCAAAACCACTGATGACAACTTATGCTGGAGAGGTTGTGGGGAAAAGGGAACACTTCTGCATTGCTGGTGGGAATGCAAGCTGGTACAACCCCTTTGGGTGTCAGTGTGGCTATTTCTCAGAAAATTAGGAAACAACCTTCCTCAAGACCCAATATTACCACTTTTGGGCATATACCCAAAAGATGCTCAATCGTGCCACAAGGACATGTGCTCAACTATGTTCATAGCAGCTTTGTTTGTCATAGCCAGAAACTGGAAACAACCTAAATGCCCCTCGATTGAAGAATGGGTAAAAAAATGTGGTACATTTACACAATGGAGTAGTACACAGCAAAAAAAAAAAAAAAATAATAATGACAGCTTGAATTTTGCAGGAAAATGGATGGAACTAGAAAGCATTATTTTGAGTGAGGTAACCCAGACACAGAAAGACAATTATCACATGTACTCACTCATAGGGGTTTTATAAACAAAACACAAAGAAAACCAGCATACAAAACACAATCCCAGAGATCTTAGACAACAATATGGACACTAAGAGAGACTTACATACATCTAATCTACATGGGAAGTAGAAAGTATAAAAAGACATAATCTCCTGAGTAAATTGGGAGCATGGGTACCTTGTGGGAGGGCTGAAGGGGGGAGGGGAGAGGCAGGGAGGGGAGCAGAGAAAAATATAGAGCTCAATAAATATCATGGAAAAAAAAAAGACACAGTGCACACATACACAAATAAATAACAATATTGTCCAAACATGGAACTGGTGTCAAATAGAGCCAAAAGTCCAAACAAAACCACTCACTGAGATAACATGGACTACATTCCTCCGTTTCACACAACTCAAGGCAAGAACATTAAGCGATTAGAGTCAGCAGACCAAGGTGCTATAGGTAATGGATGTCGTGAGGATGGGACAAAAGGCTAGCTTCTAACAAAGCTTCTCCAAATCTTTCCACTGCAGTAAGCACTGAGCAAGGGGGACGCTGCCCAGGAAATGAAAGACCTCACTCGTTCCTCTTCAGTGAGCAGAGCCCAGGAGGAGGGTTCCAGGGCACTCTCTCAAACACTCTTTAATAATCCCATCCAGAGCCTTTGATTTAAGGAACACGCTGAAGAATAAACAGCCTATTAATCTGAGTTTGCTGGTGTGCCTGAGTATTCAGAGCAGCAATGAACTAACCCCCTGGCTCTTGCAGGCATCCCAACTGCACGCCATTGCTGCTCCACTGCACAGCTTGGCTCTTCCTTCCACCTCTGCATGCAATTTGTCCTTGGAAAAGCTTCAAGGTCTGGGGGTCCCAATGGTTTCATCTAAGGATGGCCAGGCCAACTGGGGGTGCTAAGAATGGAAACAGCACATCCTTGTTCGGTCACCAGAAGGCACAGCCATGTGACCAGACTCAAATGAGAACTGTGTGGTAGTGTGACTGGGTAAGGAGACAAAGTCATCAGTCTGCCTCTTTTTGAGCCAAGTTGACAGCCACAGGCCTGGGAAAGGAAGGCACAGTTTCAATTGCTTCCTAGTCGCGGTTACCTTGGTGGCAGGAAGGGTTCCTCTATGGGTAGGCTTTGGGTGCCAGTCTGTGGAAACATTTTTGGAAGTTCTGCTGAAGTGAAAGTTAGCAAGGGCCTTTGGTTCTAGAGAAGTAAGGCAGAAGACAGGATGACCTTCATCTTTGTTTTTTCACTATGAATTCCTCCTTAGAAACAGCCAGGCGATGAGGCCTTAGGCTTTGTGTCCTGCTTTAAGGCAACAGTGAACCTGGAGGAAGAAAGCAGGCCCCCTCTGTTTCTGTGAGGCTACAATTACAGGCTAAAAGGAGCCGCTGGTTTGGGGGAACAGGTAGCAACTTCTGTTTCACTGCCATTAACTTCATGCAAAGTATATGCCCAGTCATAAAAGGACAAGTGTGACAAGTGGATACACCAATATCAGTATCACCTAGCATATGAATGAGTGTGCAAACACACACACACACTTTTATAATGCATATCCTTTTTTACTTCAAATTTATATTACTAAGAAAAGCACATTTAGTAAAAACTTCCTCTTAAGAAAACAATTTCAGGCAGGTGGTGGTGGCCCGGGCCTTTAATCCCAACACTCAGGAGGCAGAGGCAGGCAGATCTCTGTGAGTTTGAGGTCAGCCTGGTCTACAGAGCAAGTTCCAGGATAGCCAGGTCTACACAGAGAAACCCTATCTTGAAAAACAAAACAAAAAATTTCAAAGATGTGCATCTGAGGCAGCGGTTCTCAGCCTTCCTAACGCTGCAGCCCTTTAATACAGCTCCTCATGTTGTGGGGAACCCCAACCATAACATTATTTTCATTGCTACTTCATAACTGTATTTTTCTACTGTTATGACTCATAATGTAAATCCTTTTTAAAGCTAGAGGTTTATTAAGGGGTGGAAACCCACAGGTTGAAAGACCGTATTCTGGAGCCTCTGAATCTGTGGTTGGTCTCTTGTGCAGGGAGGAAGAAGCATCTTACAAAAGAGAAGGGAGAGGTGTGTAGCCCAACACTATTCCTGTGACTGACCTCAAGAGGCCTCAAAGGACAGTGACTAAGCATGGGCTTGGGGGTCACATAGATCTAGGTCTGAGTTCCCCTGATGCCATTTGTTGATGGTATTGGGCACTTGAAACCAGTGAGCTTCAACCTCCTCATTTGTCAGATGAGAGTATCCTCATGGGTTTATTGTGAGGAGCACATAAGTGCACCCAAACTGAGGGTGCAGGACTCAACAAACCATCAATGTGTTTGACATTTGAACTTCTAATTTACAGGCACAACAAGCAAACGTGGCTCTGCGGGAGAATCCAAGCACATGCACTGCACGGCAAGGAATGTCTTCATCGGGCTGAGCTTACCAGGCTCCCAGGTGCTCCTTTAGAAATAAAGGTTTGAGTTCTGTGAGTTACTAACTCAAGGATAATGGGACCTCAATGGCTAGAATTCTTGAGGCTTCATGTTTTGATTTGGGGTGTTCCCACCCTAGATTCTGGGATTGCAGGCACAGCCTTCTTCCTCTAGGCTGCCACCTGTGAGACACACAGATGTAATCTGAATACAAGGGGCTTGCAAGCATAGATCTGATATCAGACAGCCTTCCTCTGCAGCATTCATGGGGTCATAAAATGACAAACATTCCAAACACGCTGAATCTACTAACCCTTCTGGCCCTGCAACTGGGGCTTTCTAACACTGCTTCTTGTGATTGCCCTCAGTATTCTGGAGTCTGTGAGGTGGACTTCATTAATATTGATGCACTGTAGCTCGTTAACCTCATTTGATGTTTATTTACAACCATTCTTCTCATATGCTAATGAGTGACACTGGGCTCTTCAGATAGGAGGTGGGGAATGGGACCCCTCTGCCAGCACCTCCTTGGCAAACTCCTGTCCCTTGAAACAGAAGTTTGCACAGAGGGAATGAGGCCAAGTGGAGGGAATGCAGCAGAGGGGACAAAATGGTGTGAAAAGAATGTCTGCAATGTTCTGGGGCAGAGAGAAGCCCAGCTGCTGGCCACGATGTGATGAGGGTGGGTTACACCCACCCATGGGTAACAAAGAGAAGCTGATGGTGGGATCTGAGGGCTGTTGCAGAGGACAATATGTCAGACTCGGGAACTGGGGACAGACAGAGGAGTGGGCCACATGGGTGTCAAGGACTGAAGGCCACTCTACAATTCATCCCATTTTCTAATATGATGTAAGAGAGCAGCAGGCGGGGATTTCTGCACAGCAGCCCAGTGCCTGTGGTGATACTTATTATATATAGCTTGGAGAAAGAATACACCCACGCACGACTGTGAAATAGAAAGGCATGGGGAAACCACTGCCGTTTCTCTTCCTTCAGTTATGTAGGTATACCAGAGAACAGCTGTTTAAAGCAGTGAGGAAGATGTCAGAGGATGGGACACTATCCTTGCATCCTATTGTTTCAGGGAGGCTAACCCTACAGGCTATAGTCCTAAGTGAGTGAATTCTGAGTTGCCTCAGTCATCCATTCTAAGTGTAGCAACAACAGCAACATCTTTTGAATGTCCACTTCTGTTCTCCTCCCATGCTGCCTACTTTCTGTCACTGTTTAGACAATTATGCCTGTCCTGCCTTTGGGGGCCACGCCCTCTTCTTTCTCCAGATCTGGCTTCTTCTTTGAAGCACTTTGAAGATCATTCCTCCCTTGATGTGCCTTTCTATAAGGCTGAAGGGGCAAGAGAAGAAAGAAACCTCCTACATTAAAGATTTAACCACATTTTACTTAAGCATGAAGTATTGGTTCTAACGGGTAGGTTTTATGTTTGAGTTGTTTGTCTGAAATCATTACCCCTTAGGGGACAGATCTCATCTTCTTTTAAGTTCTCTCTGAACTCAGTTCCTTTTAGAAGGATGTAATAATCAATAGCAATTTGCATTAGCCCTGATGATCTGCAGCTTGGCCAGGGAAAACACCTCAGACACCTACATGCTGTTCTAGACTACAGCAATGCTCTTCAACGTTTCTGCACCATCTTCGCCCTCAACCCCACTGGACATGTGTTTCCTAGATACTCACCCATATGAAATTTTAATGGCCTAGACTTATAATGCCATAACCTCTCTCTTTTATCCCTAAAGAAACAATTTTTGCCCTGCTGGAGGTACTGCTGCCCCAATTGAGAGCGCATGTTCTAGCTGAGGAGCACAGCTGGAATTCCAGTACTTGGATGGGAAGGAAGCATGAGAATCAAGTCTGAGGCCATCCTCAGCAACACAGCCAGCCTGAGGTTAGCCTGAGGTAGGTGCATGAGATCCTATGTTAAAAAACTAAGAAAAGTGGACGGAAGGGAGGAAAGGAGAGGAAAGAGAAAAGGAGGGAAAAGATATTCGGGGTAGTGACTCATATCTGTAATCCTGACTTTCAAGAGGCTAAGGCGAGGGCTGAGGAGGTGGCTCAGTGGTTAAGAGCTTTGGCTGCTCTTCTAGAGGACCTGGGTTCAATTCCCAGCAATGACATGGCAGCTCATAACAGTCTGTAACTCTAAAACCAGGGGATCTGGCACCCTCACACAAACATACATGCAGACAAAACACCAATGCACATAGAAAATAAATTAATGAAAACAACAACAAGGGAACAAACAAAACACAAGAGGATAAGGCAGGAGGACTGCTGTGAGCTCAGTGCCAGCCTGGGCTAAAGAGTGAGCTCTATTGTATTAGGAAAAAAAAAAAAAAAGGAGGTAGTATCTGACTTACTATGTACTAGGAGTGAACCTAATATTCTCTCAAAGTGAACATCAAACACAATTACACTTCTGTTCTGATTTAGAGAGAGAGGGGGGATATCTTTGTTTCTATCTAGTTAACTACAGTTCTTCCAAGGGAGAGGTCGAAACCCCTTCCCTCTCGCCACACTGGGCCTGACTTAGGCACAGAATAAACAGCTTACTTCTGGCAGTGGGTTAGCTTTTGACAACAGTCCTATTTGCACACTGGACGGGGCAATAGCTTGTCAGGCCTGCAAAGACCCCCAAATACTTTGTTCTCCTCAAAGTCAACAATATGCTCCCTTGGAAGAGAATTGAGTAGAATGGAGTTCATTCCCTCATTAAATTTCTCCCAAACTTTTGAGGAAGGCAGCGATTGCTATAGCTATTTCCTTTCCAGAGGCAGAGGCATGGCGGCATGGGCATTAGGCAGCTTAATGTAGGTCACTGGATAATGCTCCTTCATGCAAGCATCTTTTAAACCCCACAAAGGTTGCTCTAGGGGTTTCTAATCCTATGTCTTTTGGTTCTTACTTTAATTTAGGATGATCACACTCCATTAGAAATGTTTTAACAGTTGCTCTACCTCTGCCAACACCTTTTTCTCTCCATCTGCCAAGAGAAAGCAAAAAAGGTGTATCAGGAGTGTTAAGTGAGCCTCTGCAGGCACATCACACTGCATGCCTGCAACACCAGCACTCAAGAGGGAGAGGCAGATGGGTCTTTGTGAGTTCGAGGTCACCCTGGTCTACATAGTGAGACCCTGTCTAAACAAAACAAAACAAAATAAAAGGATATCAAAATGATGAAGAGAAAGAACCTGGGCTATTCTCCAAACATTACCCTTTCACAAGCAGTGTGGAGACACGAGCATAAATAACCATATAAGAAGAAATGCACGGGATCCCCCCCTTCTAAGACAACCACTGCCGCCCTTCCTCGCTTGGCGGGGAGGCACTAAACTAGGATGTGCTCCTCAGGAAATGCGAAAACCTGAATCACGACCTCCCACAGTCTTCAACATGACAACTATTTGGCAGTCATGGGAACTGACCACATCTTAAAGAGCTTGCCACAGTGAGTAGGATTAGAGGTTAGTGAGCCAAATAAAAATACTATCTAAAAGGGTTCTTCTCTGCAAAGAGGCTTAGGCTCCTTTCATTCCCAAGTAAGCCAGTGTAAGAACAAACCAGTCCCTCAGAATAAAACACCATGTATTTCTGCTAAAGAGTGATTCCAAGAGATAACTTGTCATCTCATGCCATCAAATAGGTCCGTACCTAATCCACTCGTCACATTCAGTATCTATTCTACTGAAGATGAGGAGGGAAGGACCCTGGGCAGTGCAGTATATGTGGCCAGTACTGAACAGTATCATCTCTAATACACTTGTCCTCATGAGATCTAATCCACATCGCAAAAGTCCTTTTTTATCTGAAGAGATGGAGATGAGCTGGTGTTGTGGTAAAGGTTTTAACATTTTGCCAAGATCCAGAAGGTAAACCTTAGAGCCATCCAAAGGCAACAAGGGAAGCATCTGCGTGCATGCAGTGTACTCTGTACAGAACTTTAGCCTGCAGCTGTAGTTGTTGCTGTGCATGCATGCAGTGTACTCTGTACAGACCTTTAGCCTGCAGCTGTAGTTGTTGCTGTGCATGCAGTGTACTCTGTGCAGACCTTTAGCCTGCGGCTGTAGTTGTTGCTGTCTGTTTTTGTAAAAAGCAAGTAAATCTTAAGGCGAAAACCAAAAACAGCAAGAGCTCCAAAATCCATACTTGGCCTTAAAGAAAATGAATTGGGACTTGTGAGACAACTCAGTGGGAAAGAGCACTTACTGCCAAGACTAATGAACGGAGTTCAAATCCCAGGACCCACACAGTGGGAGAAAATTGTTTCTCAAAAGTTATCTTCTGACTTCCACATTGACCACTCACATATATACACACAAATAAATGTAAAGAGATTTGTAAAAGGGGGCATTTTAAAAGAAAATTATTTCCTCCTGGCCGCAATGCTAGGAACAAATCCTTTGAGATCGTGGCTGTGAAGAGTGCTTAGCTGAAACCCAGAGACCTCAGCACTGTTAGTGAACTGGGAAGTGCAAGGGATGGATGGTACTGTGCCCTCCTCCCTTTTAAGAGGGGCCTCACGAGGTAGCCTGCTCTGACTTGGAACCCTGGAACTTGCAGTAACCCTCCTGCCACTTGCTTTCAGTGTTGAGATTATAGCTGTGTGCATCCCACACTGCCCAAGCCCAGCAGCTCTGTCCACCTTCTTTTACCAAGACAACTCTGTAGAGAGGTGATCTTGACTAGATTTGATCTAGTCCTGCTAGAAAGGCCTGATTATTCTAGCTACTTTGGAGGCTGAGGCAGGAGAACCTAAAGTTCAAAGTAAGTTTGGGGTACAGGGTGAGTTCAAGGCTAATAAAGTAAATTTCTTAAGACCGTTTTGAAGTAAAAAGTAAAAAGAAGCCTGAGCATGCACTCAGCACTAGTGTGCTTGCCATGCTATGGGAGGCTCTCAGCATGCGCTCAGCACTAGTGTGCTTGGCACACTTTTGGGAGGCTCTCAGTTCAGTCCCCAGTACTACCAAAAGGGGAAAACCTTAAATTCAGGAAAAGACTAATCTTCACGCGCAGGTAGCCAAAAAAACAAAACAGAACAGAACAAAAACCCACCTTTTCCTACAAGATGTAGAAGGGAATAAGAAGCAAGACTCCTATCAAACATTATCTGAAGTGTTCAAAACATTTGCCAATATTAACACCCAGTCCCTGCTTCTGCATCCCACTGTGCTCACAGATTGTGAGGGAGAGTAAATTTGGTGTAGGAAGGATAGCTCTACTGCATCTCCGTGTCTCTCTGATCACAACTTGAGAAAAGCTCCCCAGAGAGGGCGTGGGTGGGGCCCCAAGTCTTCCAAGCTTGCTGGCAAAGGTCTCATTCTGTCATTTCAAAGGCAGTTCAGCAAAGTTTCCCTATGACAGCTCAGGATGCTAAAGTTTCACTGGGGCCTGGGGAGAAAGGCAGAGGAAAAGGAAGGAGGCTCCCCTTTTAGATGTAAGGAGAGAGCAGAGCACTGAGTCTTTTCCTGGTTCTGTGCTCACTTAGCAGCTGTGTGGGAAGTGAAGGACTAAAGTAAATGACTTGCTCAAAGTGACACAGTTGGTCACAGAATTCAGGGCTTCGCTGCAAACAGAGACGGACTCAGGTTATCGGAGTACTGGGAGAGGTTTCAGAAGTAGAAACCAGTTTTTCTTCTTGTTTTCAGGACTGGGGGTTGCACTCAGAGCTTTGCATATGGTGGTGAGTTCTCTACCACTCTACTACCAATTTTAAATAGAGAAAAGGAGTGCTGGGGGTGTGGCTCAGTTGGTAGAGTGTTTGCCTGGTACGCACAAAGCCCTGGATTTGATTACTAGCGTCTGGTACACTGGGTGTGATGGTACACGCCTGTGATGCCAGCATTCAGGAGGTGGAGGCTGGAGGATAAGGAAGTTCTAGGTAGTTATCTGCTACTTAGTGAGTTCAAGGATAGTCTGGGCCTTCTGAAACTGTCTGAGAAGGGGCTGCTTAAAAAAAAGACCTGTGAGTCCAAAGCTTATCACAATTCTGTGGTCTAACCTCAGAAGTACAGACAGATAGATATATAATCATATAGCAGCTACATAGAAAACAACTTCATAATCAGAAGTTTAAGGAACAGACAATACTTTTTGTTCCATACTCGTGCACAAATACAATTCGGTGTTGCCATGTTGTATCCCTGATGGAGCAGAGCTACACAGTCAGACAGTGAAGCATGTCATACCTTTGAAAGGTTAAGGAATATTGTTTAAATGAAAAAAGCATGGCTGGAAAGATGGTCTAGTGCTTAAGAGTGCTTGCTGCCCAATCATGAGGGTAAGAGTTCATAACCTACAAATGCTATGACTCCAGTTCTGAGGGACCCAACATCCTCTTCTATCCTTTGTTTTTTGGTCTTGTTTTCTTTTCTGTTTGTTTGTTTTTGGAGACAGGGTTTCTCTGTAGCTTTGGAGCCTGTCCTGGAACTCACTCTGTAGACCAGGCTGGCCTCAAACTCACAGTGATCCACCTGCCTCTCCTCCCGAGTGTTGGGATTAAAGGTGTGCGCCACCACTGCCTGGCCTGACTGTTTTCTTACCCTGTTCCTGGGTAAGAATAGAAGCCACTAGCCACACAGAGCTTAGAGTACTTGAAATGGGACTAAAATAACTAAGGAAACTTAACTTATATTTAATTTAAAAAGTCAACCTTATTGAGTTATAGTTGACCTAAAAATCTACACACATGAATATGTACAATCTGATACTATTGGACACTTGCACACATCTGTGAAATTTCCACCACCACCATGAAGATAAGACACTCATCCTTTCCACAAAGGTTCCTTGCTTCCTTTGTGGGGTATGGTAATAACACTTGATACGATCATGAGATCCAGCCTCCTAAAAAATATGGCATGCAGGTTTATGGACAATTCCCCCCCATCACCTCATTTCAGTCACTTCCCACATATGAGGCTAGCCCTGATCTTACTGATGAGGAAACATGCTCCAAGAGCTTCAGGGACTTACCCAAGACCACTCAACAAAAATGCATGTGACTAGGACTGAAGTGCACTTCCAAACTGCTGTTCTTTACTGTATAGGACTAGGACTGAAGTGCACTTCCTAACTGCTTAAGAGTGCTTTGCTGCTGTTCTTTACTGTCGTCACTTTGCCTCCCTGTACAGCACAGCACTTACTGTAAGGGATTGTTTGGTCTTTGTGGGATGTGGTTAGGACTTTGTTATGTTTGCCATATTTGGCACCAAAACAGTGTTTGGCATAAGCAAGCATTCAGTAAGATTTGGGGGATGAAAAATGAATAAACAGAGCAATGATCTTTTCTCATTACTCTCTCTATTCTTGTATTACGTCTAAAGTTAATTCAGCTTCTTATTAAATAGTAATACTCAGTTTATGTCTCTTGGATTTGGAGCTGTGCTGTGAAGGTACACGGTATCATACCTTTTTCTTTTCTTACCTGTGTGTGTGCATGCACACATGTGTATATGTATATAAGCATGTTCTTTTGTATGTGTGTGCATACACACACACACACACACACACACACATATATGTTCCTTTGTATGTGTGTGTGGAGACCAGAGATCAACTCCAAGTGTCTTCCTCAATTACTTGACACTTTATATGTTTAGGCAATTAAGAATATTTTGTATGGATGTGTGATGTGTGTACATGTGTACATGTTTGTGTGTGTGACATGTATGTGGAGGTCAGAGGACAACTTTGGCTGGTGCTTCTTTTCTTCCAGCATGCTTGAGACAGGTCTCTCTGTAGTTTACTGCTGCACATGCCAGGCTATTAAGCCTGGGATCTTTCAGGGATTCTTCTATCTCCACACCTGTTTTGCTGTAGAGGCTCTGGGATTACAGACAGTATCTGCTGCACTTCATGCTGCTGCTGGGTTCTGAGCTCAGGTCCTCACATTGGCACAGCAAACGCTTTTCCCTGGAGTGGTCTCCCTCGCTCCCTTGCTCTTCCAGATCAGGTCTCTCACTGACCCTGGAGCTTATCTACCTGCCTCTCTGTGATGCTGAGGGTCAGACAGGGAACTTCCCTGCCTATCTCAGCTGTACCCTAGCCTCTAAATTGAATTTTCATTTGCATATTACATTTATATATTTCCATTTGATTTGTAAAATAAACCTTTGCTCAAACTGTCTGCTATCTATTGGACCTGAGGACGGGGCCGGGGTGTGGCATGGCTCTGCCACTAGTTCCGGCCCTCACCATGACTGAAGGCCCCGGGGAAGAAGATAGGAGCCTGTGATGAACCTTTTCAAAATGGTACAATAATTGACTTATTTCCCTCAGGTCCTCACTAGATGCCTTGTGAGAAATGGCCTTTGAGTGCACTGTCACCGTGTCGTTTCTTATGATCCTGTATATAAGTGACTGGCAGATTGCATTTACTATAAGGGAGACAATGGCATCTTTGCTGCCTGCTTTTATAAGACTTGGTGTTTTCTAATTAAAGTTTTGGATTTTGGAAAAAAAAACTTTGCTCAAGGCTGGAACATGTTCACCTATAATGCAGAGGTAGGAGCTGGACAGAAATGACAGAGCAGATTCTCAGTCTCCACTGGAGTCAGCCTCCTGGGCATCACTTTTCATGACTGGTGTAGGAGGTCCTTCTTTCTATGTGTTGTTTCATTGGTTGAATAAATAAACTGCCTTGACCTTTTGATAGGGCAGAAATCAGGTAGGCGGAGTAGACAGAACGGAATGCTGGGAAGAAGGCAGTGTGGCAGATGCCATGTTTCTCCTGCCTGAGATGGACGCTGGTTAGACTCATGCTGGTAAGTCACAGTCAAGTGGCAATACACATTAATGGAGATGGGTTAAACAAATGTGTGAGAGTCAATAAGAGGCTAGAACTCATGGGCCAGGCAGTAATCTAAGTAATACAATTCCCATGTGGTTATTTTGGGTGTAAGCTGGGCAGCAGGATGGGGCCGCCACTCCCATTACTACAGATTGCCCCTCAACGTGGTTGACTGACTCCACATAAAATCTGAGAGAGCTTCAAAAAGAATACAGAGTTTAACAGAGTTTTTGCTGTTTGCTGGCACTGTGCTGCATGAAGTTTTTCCTCACCCAGCAGCCGCAACAGTAAAAAAGTCGCAGCGATTTTAAAATGCCGGCTTTCTGGGCTATGCTGCCAGCACCATCTCTGGCTGCTGCTGGAGACAGAGCATTTGAACGGGGTTTGTGACTAAAGTGCTACAGCTTACTTGATGGCAATGTGGACTGCTGTATGCCTGGAACTGTGCACGGCTCAGGGGTACCAAATGGCTGAACTGTGCTGATCTAAGGCAGGAACTATTGTAATTATCATAATAACAGTGCGATTAAGGTTTAGACTGGGCAGGAAACAGGCGGTACCGTATAACCACTACATGGCGCAACGTAAGTTTTTAAGAAGTGCTTAGCATTTTAAGAACTGCTCCTAGACAGTAAAGAATTACAGATTCACAATAGGACAGATTCAGACATAAAAGACCTCTAAATGGGTCACACTGTTGAATAAAAGTACGTAGTAGGCTTAAAAGAAAAAAGAAACAAAAGAGTATAGAGAGATGCTTTTTTAAAAAAGGGGTAAAGTCTTTAAAGAGACAGAGTACAGATAGTCATAGATTAAAAAAAAAACCATGTAGGGGCTGGAGAGATGGCTCAGCGGTTAAGAGCACTGCCTGCTCTTCCAAAGGTCCTGAGTTCAATTCCCAGCAACCACATGGTGGCTCACAGCCATCTGTAATGAGGTCTGGTGCCCTCTTCTGGCCTTCAGGGATATACACTGACAGAATATTGTATACATAATAAATAAATAAATATTAAAAAAAAACCATGTAAAAATGGAAAATTCACAGAGAGTCTGGATTCTATGTATTATTGTGTTTTCTTTAAATTTTTTGACTGTGAAGGAGCTAAATACAGAGAGACATTTCATTGTGTGGTCTGCTAAGCTAAACCAGCATATATATTCTAAAGGTATCTTGACTTCAGAATTTGGGTCTAAGGATATGATGCTTTAGAAAAGAGGTTCTTTTCTTTTCACAGAGGATGAGACCCTGTGGATTGCTTCTACACCAATATGGTATGATAGACCACGACCTCCTGAAAGGTCACCGTGTTCACCTTCAGAAAATTACTTCACTCAACTGGTGACTGAGATGAGCCTAATACACAGGATATACCATGAAAGACCTGACTGACAGCGCCCCCATATAGCAGGAAGAAGTTTGGAGAGAAAAAACTACGTCCATATTCCCAAATATTGTTTATAAATGTTCTTTTACATTTAAAGGGGGAGATGATATAGATATAATTAATTTGCATTGGTATGAATCTTGGTTTGTTGATATAAATTTAAGGTCAATCTTGTTATATGTATATTTCTGATCTTAATTAAGGTATTGTGATTGTGTGGTTCATTTAAAAATGTAATGTATAATTAGGAAATATAGGTTGTTAATGGATAATCATAAATAATAGTCAAGCTTGAAGTCATGTTAGTTAGATTTTCTAGATATATAGAGGTATATTTCAGTTAGATAGACATTCTTCATATCTCTAAAAGGCTACAGAATATGGCATTTAATGTTTTAATATCTTAGGGCTTTTCATGACAATGAGACATGTCTGCTCCTGGCAGCACCAATCTACTTCAAGAGGAAGATGGGCATTGAAGAGGCTCCTTAGCCATTTGGGCAAGAAAGTGCTCTTGCCTGGACTGTTGCATAAACTGGACACAAAGAACCTGCAGAGAGAGGACTGCTGAACTTACCTAAAGGTGAGATGATCCTTCAGGGTTCCTGCTTTCATGAAAGAGTCTGCAAGACATTTTGCAGGATACAGAAGAAAGTGACTAAACTGTCTTTGAATTTTCCTGCTTCATGGAAATGTCTGCTGGATACTATGGGCCTGTAGGCTAAAGATGGATGCCCCAACGGTACAAAATAACTTTGGGTGACTGTCCCAGGAAGCGAGATGTCTCTGTCACTTCTAGAGTTTTGGAAGTTGCTTACTTCTCATTTACCTAGGTAATATTATATCCTTCTGGAGTCTTTGATGGAGTTGAAGAATAGATATAGTTATAGTTTTCCATTGTTATGATAAAAGATAAAGTAGATATAAATATGGTAACTGTAGTTCTTGCTTGATAACTGTTTTGTTATATGTAATTTTACTATGTTAAAGTGAAAGCCTTTTTTGTTTAAACAGAAAAGGGGAAATGGTGTAGGAGGTCCTTCTTTCTATGTGTTGCTTTCATTGGTTTAATAAAGAAACCTTTTGATAGGGCAGAACTTAGATAGGCGGGGAAAAGAGAACTGAATGCTGGGAGGAAGAAGGCAGAGACTGTGAGACACCATGGTTCTCCTGCCTGAGACTGACACTGGTTAGAAGCTTTCCTAGTAAGCCACGACCTCGTGGTGAACACAGATTAACAGAAATGGGTTAGATCAAGAATGAAAGTTGGCCAAAAGAGGCTAGATATAATGGGCCAGGCAGTAATTTAATTGATACAATTTCCATGTGGTTTTGTCAGGTGTAAGCTAGCCGGGCACGATGGAACAAAGGGGCCCCACGCTCCTCTTACTACATGACACTTACCAGATAAGTGCCAAAGCTGGTTTCCATATTAAACCTCGTTCTTTTCAAGAAAAGGTCTTACTAGACAGCTCAGGCCGGCCTCCCACATGCTTAGAATCTCTAAAGTTGGTCAGAAATGTTCTTAGCTTATTAAAAAGATCGATTATGAGCATAAATTAGCTTTTGCTTATCACCTTGGGTTCTCCACTATGAATTAGTGTCTGGTATCATATAGATAATACATACAAGGACTTACTTGTTCCTGCGTTTATTTATTTTTATTTTTTATTTATTTATTTTTTTTGGTTTTTCGAGACAGGGTTTCTCTGTGGCTTTGGAGCCTGTCCTGGAACTAGCTCTGTAGACCAGGCTGGTCTCAAACTCATAGAGATCTGCCTGCCTCTTCCTCCTGAGTGCTGGGATTAAAGGTGTGCACCACCACCACCCGGCATTTATTTATTTTTAATTGTGTGTATGTGTTTGTGCAAATGAATATGTGTGTATACATGTGACTATGTCAGATACCCTGGGAGCTGGAGTTATAGGTGCCACCATGTAGGTGCTGGGAACTTGAACTTGTGTCCTCTGCAAAAACAGTGTGTACTTTTAAATGCCAAGCAATCTTTTCAGTTCCTTGTTCCTGTTTTTAATATTCATCTTTTTCACTAGTTGGGTCTTTATTTTTATTTCTTGTTTTTTTTTTTTTTTTTTTTTTTGAGACAGAGGTTCCTTGTGTAACAGTACTGGCTGTCTTAGAACTCACTGTATAGACCATACTGGCCTCAAACTCACAGAGATCTACCTGCCTCTGCCTCCCAAGTGCTGGGATTAAAGGCGTGCACCACCATAGCCCTGCTCAGTTGGGTCTTTAATAGCTCCCTTTTCTACTAACATTTATTGGCATATGGCTAAGGCTAGTGATGACTTGTAATTATTATTTATTTATTTATTTATTTTAAAGACCGGGTTTCTTTGTGTATCCTTGGTTGCCATGGAACTCATCACTCTGTAGACCAGGATGGTTTTGAACTCACGGAGATCCTCCTGAGTACTGGGATCTTGCCATTATTTTTATCTACCACCACTGACAAACAGTACTATAGGTTGTGGATTCTCTCTTCCCTTCTCCCTTTTCCTGCTCTCCCTCTTCCTTCTCCCCTCTCTTTGGTGTATGTGTGTGCATGTATGTGTGTGCACAAGCGCACTTATGCACCAGAACAATTATCTATGTATGAGTGTGTGTGTGTGTGTAGCCCGGAGGTTGCTGTTAGGTGCCTTCCTCTACAGCTCTCTGTGTTAGTTTAAATGAGAATGTCTTCCACAAGCTCAGACATTTAAACACTTGGCTCCCAGTTGGTGGTGCTGTTTGGGGAAGCTTAGGAGGTGTGGCCTTGCTGGGGAAAGTGTGTCACCAGAGATGGCTTTGAGCATAAAAAGCGGAGGAGCCTACCTGCCTCCATTTTGAAAGAAGGAGCCATTATGCTGTATTATTAAAAATAAGTTTCTATTTATATATTTAATTATTTAAAATAAGTTCCATTGAGTTACTCAATGTTTCCTGTAACCTGATCTTCCCCAAGCCATGATCTTGACTTGTTTTGGGGAATACCCTTATCCTCCCTGACCCTCCCTGAGTCCTTCCTAATCATACAGTGTCTACATGATTTTTTTTGAGAGTTTTTTTTTCTGTATTCCCTTATTGCTCCACTGTCTCTCTTCTGTAAAACTAATCATGATTTTACTCCTTTAAAAGGGCCCAAGAAATGGATTTGGGGCTGCTCTCTTTAACTTGGTTTAGGAGGCAGTCATTGGCCAGCTCTTGGGTGCAACCTAATAAAAATTCAAGCTTGCTTCACATTTGGTTCAAACTGCGATAGTGGACTTTTTTTTAATTTAAAATTTCTTTTATATGCATTGGTGTTCTGCCTGCATGTGTATCTGTGTGCAGTAACAGATCACTTGGAACTGGAGTTACAGACAGTTGTGAGCTGCCAGGTGGCTGCTGGGAATTGAACCCAGGACCTCTTGGAGAACAGTCAGTGCTCTTAAGTGCTGAGCCATCATCTCTCCAGATCCTGTATTCTCACTATTGGGATTAACATTTCTGGAGGCCCCAGCGGAATTCAGATCACCCACTCAAATTCTAAACCTGGATCTTTACTCTGGAACTCCAGGGACTGGGGGCTGCCTCAGGAGGCATAAGTTTTGAGATATCCAAGGCTCTGGGGCTGCCTTCAATTCATGGACTATCAGGTTGAACTTTCATGCTAAGAAAAGCAGCAAGCATCTATGGAGATCTCTTGGTGAGTTACAGTCTGGTACTGTTTTGTAGGATACCTATATGGGACATGGAGGAGGTTCGATGGGACCCCATCCAGGACAAAAGACAAGATGTTGCACCACCCATCTGAGGTTCTTAGTCTGGTTTTATGCCTTTTTTCTTGTTCTGTGTTTGGCTTCATTTTTACTGTGATCTTTCTGCCTTTTGTACTTTCTGTCTTAATTGGTTTATGTTAGACTTGGGGCAACTGGACTAATAGACAATATAGGTAATAAGATTATCAAGCCTAATGGTCTTCTACCCTGTGTTCTAAATTTTTTGATAAACTAACCCCCCTAAAGTTAAGGGGAATTATGACTATCCTATCACTAAGAGTTGCCTCCGAACATTCTGTGAAACTGAATGGCCCACATTCGGGGTTGACTAGCCCTCCCAGGGTACTTTTAATTTTCAGATAGCCTGGGCAATGCTTCATATTACCCTCGTTAATTATTAATTATTATATTAATTTAAGTATACTATTAATTTAATATTATTAATATTACCCTCGGTAAGCCCAGCCACCCAGATCAGATTGGATACATCTTGCCTTGGGCTGAAGCAACTTCCAACCTGCCCCCCTGGATAAAGGTCTGCGTGGTCCTCAATGGGTCCTCAAAGCCTTGGTTGTTGGCTAATGGACCCTTCAAGGGCCTGTAGCAGAGACCAATGAGCCCCTTCTGAAAACTGTTCTGCAGGACTCCCTCTTCTCCCCTCCTTTACCTTTGCCACTGTAGTCCCTACCACGAGGTCTCACTCTGCCCCAGTCTACACCTATCCTACCACATCTAGTTTTTCCCTACCTCTGCCTATCTTTTCCCCATCCCAGCTCTTCCATACCTCTCCTCGTCTTTTCCCCTCCACACACAGGCCAGGGAGTCCCATTTGGTCCTCTCGACTTCCACTCTGATTCTGGAAGTCATCTTGGGTGGCACCTCCTTCAGTCCTCGCTCTCCTACTGCCATTTACTGACCATCATTACCTGTATGTCTCTTTATCCACCACAGATCTCTACAACTGGAAGAAAACCCCATTTTCGGCATTATCCCCACTTCCTTAATTTCTCAATTGATTCTGTTTTCCAATCATCTCCCCAAGTGAGATGACTCAGCAGTTTCTCCATACCCTCTTCACTATCAAAGAAAGTGGACAGAGTCTCATGAAAGCAACTGAAGTACTCCCTGGAATAGCTTCAATGGCTGATGACCAGAATGCAGAGGCAACTGACCATACTCTGCAGAGGAGACCTCCCTGGGAGGTAACTCAGTGAATATCACCAGGTTCTGCTAGAAGGGATGAAATAGGCAGCCTGGAAGCCCACTAAACTATCTAAGGTAACCGATGTGAAACAGGGCCCAGATGAATCATCTTCAGCTTTCCTCAGTACCTCCTGGACAGCTATCAGTCATATACTCCTATAGACCCAGAGGACCTGGCAAATCTCAAGGTGATAAACCTGGCCCTTGTTACTTAGTCAACCCCTGACACACACAAAAAGATACAAAAGATGGATGGGGTTGCAGAAAAGAACAGGTCAGAACTATTAGAAATAGCCCAGAAAGTGTTTGATGTCAAAGACAGCAAAGATCTTCTCATAAAGATGAGGCATGCTACTGTAGATGCACTACAAGCCTGTGCCGATCATATCCAGTCCTCCCTTAGTCTCTGGACACTGGAGATCACAAGCTTAGGATCTTCCCTCCCTCCCTCGTGGAAACTACAGCCCCCATAAAACAAACCACATAGCCTCTTATAGGCTCCCCACATTCTGCCAGTGGTCTGGTAGTTGGAGTGCAGCCTCTGCTTCCCCCTTCTCTTTACTTGCCTGTCTGCCTCCCCCCCCAGCACTGCAGTGGCCTCCTGGCCTCCCACCATTGCTCCTCCCTCCACCTGGAAACACTGTCTCACTCTCCTGTTCAAAACGTCCCTCTCTGGCACTGCCACCACTGCACTGTTCAGCCAGGGGTGGTGAGCGCCCCTTTCCTGCCTGGCTGTGCTCCTACTGTCTCTGTTCCCACCCTTTCTGATGCAACCCAGGCAGGTGGGTTCCCTCTTTCCCACCCAGTTGTAGGCTGGCAGTATATGCTCAGGACGTTTCCTGTCTGCTTCATGTATGAAAGACTGTGTGGCCACACAGGGTGATTCTGACTGTTTTAAATGTATGTTTTATGCAACCTGTATGTCTGTCCTGTTAATTCCTGTTAATTGGGTCTGTTGAAAATTTGCACGACTGCTCTAAATAACATGTGGTTTCTCAGTGCCTTGCAACAAGTGGGCAGGCACCATCTTAGCTAAAGGTAGGTCATATGACCTAATCTCCCTACGACGGCCAATCAGCAGGAAGCAGTCTGGAGAATGTAGCAGGCACACCCCCCCCCCCCCCCCCCCCCGTCACCTGGCAGTACTCTAGCCAACCCACGGTTCTAAGTCACTATGTATGCAGGTACGAAAGGTCCCTTAAGAGACAAGTTCCCCATTCCTGCTGCTCTTCTGAAGAGGCAGGCTGCTCATTGCCTCTTCCCTCCCTTTACCCTTCTCTCAATAAAGTCCTCACTTAAGCTCTCTCTGCATGGCATATTGTCCTCTGGTTCTCACCCGCCAAGGTCTCTCTCATGCTGGTTTACAACATTCTCACTATGTGTTATGGGAGTCCCTTATACCTTTCTCTTTGGGAAATTTTATAAGGGCTTTGAAGGGTGAAAATGTATAAAATGGCAGCCTCTTTAAACAAAACAATTTTTTGGAAAAAAAAATCCTTGCCACTGTGGAACTGTATAATGTGATAACTCTGCCTGCTCCCACACAAGATAACACCAAGCTGGTAGAAAATGTATATAAGTAACATGCTTGATAAATAAGGTATACTTGATGATCAAGATTTATAAATTCCTAAGGTCTACTCAGGTTCACAGTAATGTTTGTCTAGCTTTGTCTTAGCATACTTTAAGCTTTAGCTATTTGGATAAAGTAAGTCATATAAAAAAAAAACTGCATTAGTCTACAATGGAGTGTCTGATTCCACCCCATCCCCAAGTCCTTTTCCCAGGGTCAGACATTTAGACAAAAGTCTACATTCCCTCAGTGGCTTGAAGAAAGATCCTGCTTGCTACAAAGGGAGTCATTCTCTTTATCTCTGGCGAGTGGAATTTGTGGCTTTTCCATTAACATACAACTGTAGACCCACTAACTTGTCAAGGTCAATGCTAGCTTCCACAGTCCTTGATCACAAGCCACACCCCAACTCACAGGCACCCTTTCTCCCACTTAATCCTTTGTGCGATTACAGACTATAAAAAGTGGCCTTTTTTTCAATAAGGCGCCAGACATCCAAATTCAACCTCAGGTCCTGTTAGTCTCCTCCTTCCCTCCACCAACTGCACACCTCCTCTTTGGGACTGGAACTGGATCTGGCACTTTCTGCTTCAGGTTTGTGGTTCAAGATGTAAGTTCTTAGCTTGCTGCTTCAGCCAGCACGCCTGGTATTTGCTGCCTGGCCATCATGGATTCTAACTACCTAGAACTCTCTTCCAAAAGCTGCCTTGTCATGTTGTTTCATCACAGCAACAGAAAAAAATAATGAATACACTCTCATGTTATTTTTTAAGACAGGGTCTTCACTGAACTTGATGTTCACCGTTTCAACCACACTGGCTACCGACTAACCTCTGACCACCTATCTCCCTCTCCTAGTGTAGAATTACAGCTGTGTGCTGCCATGCCTAGCTTTTGCAGTGTGCTGGGGATCCTAGCTCTGGTGTAGCATGTGCTTTTGCCACTAAACCATCTTGTAGTCTAGCATTGTGGCTTCAGCATTTATTACTCAAGGTCCCTGGTGAAACTACTGGGAAATTACCTCACATATAATGAAGCATTTAAACTCTGTAAATATTGGTGTTAACCCACCAAACAAGAATGAGACCACTACTATAGTTTGAAGCAAACTTTAAATACTGGCCAGGTGCATGGGCTTTGGCCAGGCCCATACCCAGGTACCTGGGAAGTGGCTCAGAATCACAGTTTGTAGTGGTTTAAGAAGGAAAACCCATAATTCATTGCATTTCCCACCAGGTCCAATCAGGGGCAAGCATACTTTCTGACATACCTCCATCCTATGACACCCCCCCCCCAATGTGGTCAAGCACATGGTTGCAGATGGGTCAAACAAACTTGTTTAGGGGAATGATAATCACGCGGCTTGTTATCACCCATAAACCATAGTCTCCAGCATTTCAGAAACTATCTGTCCTTGGGCAAGGTGTTAGGATTCAGGCATTATGCTGGCCCCTGTCGCCTGGCAGGATGAACCCAAGCAGTACCTTAGCCAGCCTATGGCTGCTATGTCACTAAGCAGGTGCAAAGGTCCCTTTAAGAGAAAAGCTCCACCCACTCCCAATCTCTCTCCCTATTTTTCTGAATAGGCAAGCAGACCTTTGCCCCCCCTTCCAACCTTTTTTTTTTTTTTTTTTTTTTACCCTCCTTTCAATAAACTCCACAATCAAAATACGCATGGCCGCATTCCGCACCTGCCATGGGACCCGCCAAGCTTTCTCTTGCACCATAATCATAACACAGGGGCTTGCTGATCAGAGGCGTTTTTGTTTCAGGGATCTCTAAGGCACAGTAATGAAAACTTAAAATGTAACTTTGGCTCTCACAATTGGCTGCTTACAAGCTATTTTCACTCACGTTCAAATTACTGACTATGTTTGTACAGCGTAGAGGTTAGGTTTGACTGTTGTGCTTGAGACACTAGGGAGCGTTCACCAGTGTCAGATACTAGACTGAGGGTCTGTCCAGTGTTTAATGCAAGTCAAGACATTAGTAAAATTTAGACTCTTTAAGGTGTAATGATGTCTTTAATTCACTCATCTTATCAAAGTAGCCCAGAAAATTACTTTGTCTACCTGGGTTGGGAAAGTTCTTATGTTTTTATTTACAAAGCATTAGACAGAGTAGCCAGACAGTGGTGGTGCACACCTTTAATTCAGCACTTGGGAGACAGAGGCAGGCAGATATTTGAGTTCTAGGCTAGCTTGGTTTACAAAATGCGTTCCAGGAAGGCCTGGGCTACACAGAGAAATCTGCCTTGAAAAACAAAACAAACAAACAAAAACAATGCAAAACAAAGCATTTGAGAGTCCTTGAGGTTAATGAAGGACTCTCTGCATATGCATATGAATACAAATGTAACACAAATAAAAGAAATCTAAATCATGCAAGGATTTAGCTATATGGGTTCTTGCTTCCCTACTTAAGTGCGTCTTTTGTTGATAAAACACTTCTTTGTTCATTTACTTCCCCCTAAAATTCCTCTTTGTTCTCAGGGAAGGTGTATGAACTAGTAAGTCTTAGTTGTGACACTTTAGCAGTCTTTGATCAATTTTAATTATGTGTATATGTGCACATCTTTGTGTACGAGTACTTGAGTGCAGTGCCCACCGAGAGAGACAGTCCAGGAATTGGCTCCCCTGTGGCCAGGGCTACAGGCAGTTGTGAGCTGTCTGACCTGGCACTGGGAACTGAATTTAGTCCTATGAAGAGGCAGTGTGCAGTCTTAATTGCTGAGATTCCTTCAGCCCCAGCTGTGGGGACTGAATTTAGTCCTATGAAGAGGCAGTGTGCAGTCTTAATTGCTGAGATACCTTCAGCCCCAGCTGTGAGCTGTGGCATTTCTTAAGAAACAAGAAAAACAGCTCTCAGAAAGACAAGATGGCTCAGCAGGTAAAGGCACTAGCTACCAAGCCTGAGGGTCTAAGTTTGATTCTGGAACCTGTAGCACAAATTCTAATTGGTACTAATAATAAAAATCCAGAGTCAGATATAGGGGTTAATGCTGAAGACCAGAGAAGCAGAACACTAACCACTAGAAAGTTCTTTTACTCCTACCAATGCTCAGACCAAAGGGGCGATCCTGTCCTCAGAGTACATCTCTGTCTCCACCAAACCTCAGACTTCAATGAGTTCCTGTCTCAGTCTGTTATATATTTCTTTCTTCACCCAGCCATATCACTCCTGTCTCCACCTCCCTAGTGGTGGGATTAAAGGTATAGGTCCTGCCCCTTTAAGAGACAAGCCCCGCCCACTCCCTCCCCCATCCACCACAGAAGTAGGCAAATCTTCATTCCTGCCTGTAGCCTGAGCCCTTTTTTTTCTGGCTCTCTCTCAAAGAGGCAGCTTCTGCCTCTCTCCCTTCTCCGCAATTCTCCTGTCCCCCGTTTCTCTCTCCTCTCTCTACCTCTCTCTCTGCTCTTCTCCCTTTTCCTCTTTCTCTTTCCCCTCCATAACCCACTAAATAAATATCCAACCTCACTCTGCATGGTGTGCCTATCCATGTCTCTGTCTCTTGCCTGCTGCATGGCTCCCTGCCTGGGACCAGCTGCCTTCAGAGACTTGAGGCATGGTCTTGGGGCGTGCCTATCCGTCTTGGTCTCTCACCAACCATGCGGCTCCCTGCCTGGAACTTGCTGCCACTTGGGGAACAGTGTCATATACTCAGGGGCTCCCTGCCTGGGACCTGGCTGCCTTCACGGTCCGCTGTGGTCTCATGGCCCGCTGTCCGCTGCCGCCACTTGGGGACCTGCAGTGTTTCTGCCACTGTGCCCCTCGGGGAACCTGCAGCATTTTATTTAAACCATAACATTGGCGCCTGAGACTCGGGAGAATCTCCCGCCCGTCTCCCAGGGAGGGAATCCAGAACCAGGTATTTTTTCCACAACAACCATATGTTCCATCTGCCTGAACACCAACCTCTACATACACCAGCAGCTTTGCTGGTGAGTTTTTCCCTTACATCCCCTAACCATAGCCTTTACAGCTACGGTTGAGCTAAAACTGTGACCAGACAACCCAGGGTCAGTCCTCTCGCACTAGCACAGCACACATTGTGCATTCAACTGGGGGCCCGGGGTCTCTCGGATTTTTCTTTCTCCTTTTTTTCTTTTCTTTTCTTTTGGAAGACTCAACAATGGTCCCCGCCCATGAGCGACTGTTCCGAGTGGCCTCAAGCCTCTCTGGCTTCCAAGTCACTCAGACTGAAGCCAGTAAGGCTTTAATACCCTGCCTGTAGAGAGAGGATACTCTTCTACATGCCCTGCGTTGTTTGCCGCCATTTGTGTTTTCGTGGGTTTTCACTCTGCTGGTGTCTCACCGGCTCCACTTTTCCTCAAACTGTCCCGGCCACCACTACTGCTGCCAACAAGATTGGTCAGATCCATGAGGCAGCTGTTTTCAGTTCCAGCCTTTGTTCCCACCATGGCTTGTTTGTGGTGCGGCAGCTTGACTACAGGGCGGATCACACCTCTAAGTCTTTCTTCCATACATCATATGACTGCTGCCATTTCAACTGAGGTCAGGTGACCCTACCACCATCTTAACTGAGGTCGGGTGACTTCACCGCCATCTTAACTGAGAGCCAGGTCAGGTGACCATGTCCCGCCAACTTTACTGAAGTATACCCTGCCTGGTCCCCCAGTTTATTTATGTTTTGGTCTTTAAATTCCTCTTGCTGACTCTGTTACATGTGTGTTTTGTGCAGTGGCATGTCTTTGGTAGGGCCCACGAAGAGCATCAACTTTGCCCAATTCCTGTGCGTGCCTGTGTGCATACATATATCTTAAGTACACCTATGTTTACTGTTTTTTTTAGAATTTATTTATTATGTATACAATATTCCTCCTGCATGTAACTCTATGCCAGAAGAGGGCACCAGACCTCATTATAGATGGTTATGAGCTATCATGTGGTTGCTGGGAATTGAACTCAGGACCTGTGGAAGAACAGCCAGTGTTCTTAACCTCTGAGCCATCTCTCCAGCCCCCTATGTTTACTGTTAAATGTTACAATTGTCTGTTCATTGTATCTCATTCCAAACTACAAAGCAATAAGTCTCATGTTTTAAACTGGTATGTACTTTTAAGTTGCTTACAAAAATACAGTATACTTAATCCAACCCTCATTTAAAATATATTAAGATGTTCTCTACTATTGTCAGTTCTGCTGTTAACCTTCTATTGCAGTTTTTTCTTCTCTTACCTGTTGAGAGCCAGTACAGTTAAGCTTGGACCCACTTCTCCAGGCAGATTCTATGCTGTAGTTATACCTGATAAACAGCCCTCAACTGCTCAGAGATCTGGGAAATATGGTATTTCAATATTTAATTATTAAAAAACTTTTCATGACAAAAAGAGACAGGTTGGCTCCTAGCAGCAGCACTCTACTTCCTCCAAAGAAGACAGAAGATAAAAGGACACAAAACAATGTCCATCCACAATTCATTTCAACTGCCAAGTGGTGACTACTGGGCAAAGCTGCCTTTTATCTAAACTGAAGATCTCCAGATGTGGACAGAATCGCTGGACTCGACAGCCTAGCTTCTCAGGTCAAGGTAGGCTTGTCTTCCTACAGATTTTTTAGCCCACAGGATCTTCTGGAGCCTAGCAGGCTCTGCACTAAACAGGAAAAGAAAAATATAACCTTCAACGACCATGGAGGACCCCAAGGAGTAGCTCTAGGTACCAATCAAGTAAGTTCTCTGCCATTTTTTAATCAATAACTCAATTAAAATTTTATCCTTCTCAAAGATCTCTGATGCAATTTGATAGCTGAGAGGTTTTATCAGCTTAAAAAAGCAACCTCACCAAACAAATTTCAGTAAAATACAAATACAAGTTATTAAGGCATGTACCTGCAAGTTATAAAGGTATGAGGACAAGTGCACACTATCATTCTCATGCTGCCTTCCATAGTCTTGAGGATACTTTTCATTATGCAAAAATATCTGTCACATTCTGATATAAACTCATGTTTTCACAAGCCCAAAAAATTCTTGTAAGTTCCAGGGAGCCAAATTGAAGGACCCACCTTAAACAGGTCAGATAATACCCCTCTCAATTCCCTGGTCTTAAAATATTTTTTTCCTAAACTTAAATTTGTCCTCTGTTCTACCAATACCTTAAGCAGGTGTAAGAGACACCAGACATTTCCATACCACAAACACCAGACAGGAGTGAAGAGACCAGCTATGCCAGGATGTGACCAGCACCCAACCTTCTCAGGTTTTCCCCCAAGACAATGCCCACAAATAAGCAGGAAGCAGTCTTGAGAATCCTTTAACCTGTTGTGCCTAAGCTCCCGCCTTTTTATTATATATAAAAAAAAAGAGCCGGGCAGTGGTGGTGCACACCTTTAATCCCAGCACTCGGGAGGCAGAGGCAGGGAGATCTCTGTGGGTTTGAGGCCAGCCTGGTCTATAAGAGCTAGTTCCAGGACAAGCTCTAAAACTACAGAGAAACCCTGTCTTGAAAAACCAAAAAAAAAGAGAGAGAGAGAGAGAGAGAGAGATGAGAACGTAATGATCTGTCCTGTCCCTTTAAGGGACAAGCCCCACCCACTCCCTCCCCCATCTACCACAGAAGCTGGCAGATCTTCATTCCTGCCTGCCACTGAGCCCTTCTTTTCTGGCTCTCTCTCTCCCTTCTCCCCACTTCTCCTCCCCCCATTTCTCGCTGTTTCTCTCTCCCTCTCCTCCCCCCTCTCTCTTTGCTCTTCTCCCTTTTCCTTTTTCCCTTTCCCCTCCATAACCCACTAAATAAATATCCAACCTCACTCTGCATGGTGTGTCTCTCCATGTCTCTGTCTCTCGCCCTCCTGCTGCTGAGGCTCTTACTATGCAAATAATGAGTTAAGAAACAAAAAGTTTCGTTAAAGACATAGTCCACAATTACATTTCTAGGCCATCAGCATGACAAGAAGCCATGGATATACACACTTTGAGGACAACTGTTCATCCTGTTCACGTCATCTAGTCCATGTTCCTTCTGCTTGTTCACAATGATATCATGAAGATACAGCTGAGAACTGCTGAAATCTAATTAAACCAGAAAAATATACTAAATACTGCTATACTGAAGAGGATTCCTTCCATTTTAGTCAGAAAAGGGAATGCTGGGATAGGGAGACATCTCAGCCAGTGAAGTGCTTCCTTAGGACATGGGTGTAGAGACTAAGGAGGCAGAGACAGACAGATTCCTGGAGCTCACTGGCCGGCCAGCCTAACCTAGTCCAATGGTGAGCTCCAGGGCAGTGAGAAACACTGTCTAAAAACACGGTGGACAGCTCCTGGGGCTGAACATGCCTTCCACATGCAGTAAACACACCCACACCCGCATACAGACAGGTGGGCGAAAGGACACACATACACAGACAGACAGACACATGTACAGATGGGCGAAAGGACACACAGACACACATACACAGACAGACACACGTACACACTGACAGATGGACGAAAGGACACACATACACAGACACACAAAGACAGACACACACACACACGCACACAGTGTTTATAGTACCTCTTCCTCCTCTTCAGCTACTGTCATTACACCAGACACAGTGGTGCTAGCCTTAAGTCTCAGCATCTCAGAGGTGGAGGCAGGCAGGCAGATCTGTGAGTTCAAGTCCTGCCTGATATATACTGTGAGCTCTAGGCCAGCTAGGGCTGTGTGGGGAGACCTCCTTTTCAGCACTATCATTCCACCTATCACTGATATAGATAAATAAACACATTGACTTCCTTAAATAACCACATTTTAAAATTTTTACTTTATTTATTTTTATTTTTTGGGTTTTTTTGGAGACAGGGTCTCACTGTGTAGCCCTGGCTGTCCTGGAACTCACTATGTAGACCAGGATAATCTCGAGCTCATAGAGACCCACCTGCCTTTGCCTTATGAGTGCTGGGATTAAGGAGTGTGTCATTACATCTGGCTACTTTTATTTTTAAATTATATGTATGTGTGTGTATGCATGTGAGTATATGTATGTGAGTGTAAGTGCCCACAAGGGCCGGAGGAAGGTGTTACTAGGTCAGCTGTGGCCTGATGTGGGTAGCAATATATACTCTGGACAGCAGAATTCTCTCTCTAGCCCCGGCCATCACTTATGTGATAAACAGTCATACATTATTTGATCTTACGTTTAGGGCTGCCCTATGAAATGTGCTCTTGTTATTTCTACTTCACAAATAAGGACTCTTGGCTTACAGAGGGAAATCACTTGCCAATGTGATTTTACTAAGAAATAAAATAGCTGGGATTGCAAAGCCCTTACCTGCTTCTTTCCTTTTTCTTCTCTATACACCCTCACAAGCTAGAAGTGGTTACAGTATCCGTTTCTGTATACTGACAACCTGTTGTTTCTGTATACTGACAACCTGTTGTTTCTGTATACTGACAACCTGTTGCTGCTGCTCAGGTGAAGGACGTCAGCTGAGATGGATGTCAGCATTGTCTGCCTTCAGCTTCTGGAGTGACTTTGTTAGCTCCTGGGCTCCAGCCTTCTGAGGATCTCAGCCCATCCCCCACAGGACCACAGCTCTCCTCCCTAGGCTCACTTTCTCAGAGCCCATCCCCCACAGGACCACAGCTCACTCTCTCAGAGCCCATTTCCAAGTCCTCAGTGCCCTGGAACATAAATCAAGTGGAAGAAAGTGAGCCCACTGGGAGGAGGGGGTGGCCTCTTACGGCACAGCAATGCTGACTGCAGACCCCAGCGTTACTTTACCTTCCAGTTCAAAGAGCATTCTTTTCAAAAGGAAAACAAACCGAAGCTGAAATACGGGTGAGTGCTCTATTTTCTTCCTTTATTTGGTTAATATTACATGACTCGCCTGGGCATCATCTTTTTTGTTGGTGGTGGTGGTGGGTTTTTTATTTGTTTGTTTGTTTCAAGACAAGGTCTTGCTGTATTGATCAGGTTTGCCTGGAACTAGTAATCCTTCTGTTTCAATCTTTACAATTGTGTTACTATGCCTGGCTCATTCAATTATCTTAATAAAATCAAAAATTATCTTTTTTTTTTTTTTTTTTTTTGGTTTTCGAGACAGGGTTTCTCTGTGTAAAAGCCCTGGCTGTCCTGGAACTAGCTCTGTAGACCAGGCTGGCCTAGAACTCACAAAGATCCATCTGCCTCTGCCTCCTAAGTGCTGGGATTAAAGGCGTGCATAGCTCAAAAAAAGTATCTTAATGAAACATTTAAAAATACTGATTCTAGGGCTGGAGAGATGGCTCAGTGGTTAAGAGCTTTGTTGCTCTTCCAAAGGTCTTGAGTTCAATTCCCAGCAACCACATGGTGGCTCACAGTCATCTGTAATGAGATCTGATGCCCTCTTCTGGCCTGCACTGTATACATAATAAATAAATAAATCTTAAAAAAAAAAAAAAAGCCATGCGGTGGTGGTGCACGCCTTTAATCCCAGCACTCGGGAGGCAGAGGCAGGCGGATCTCTGTGAGTTTGAGACCAGCCTGGTCTACAGAGGGAGTTCCAAGACAGGCTCCAAAACTACAGAGAAACCCTGTCTCGAAAAAAACAAAACAAAACAAAATACTGATTCTACAAAAAAAAAAAAAACTGTAGAACTTTTTGAATGTGTATTGACCTTTTGTATATATCTCCTTGTGAAATAGCTCAAAAAGTCTTTTGCTCAGTGTTTACCAGGTGGCTTTGTCTTTGTATTGACCAGTGGGTGCTCTCTAAGTGTTCTCATGTATTAAGATGGATGTGTGCTGCAAATGTTTCCTCCCAGCTGCCCTTTCTGGGTCTCTTTCTTCTTTTTCTTCCTCTGTTCCTTTTCTTTCCTTCAACAAAGTAAGTTGCTGGTCTGTTCAGCTTGGTCTAAAACTTGATGTGAATTTGAGGACTGAACTTTCTTTTATTTTTTTTTAAAGATTTATTTATTTTATGTATACCAGTGCTCTATCTACATGCATGCCTTTGTACCAGAAAAGGGCATCAGATCTCACTACAGATGGTTGTGAGCCACCATGTGGTTGCTGGGAATTGAACTCAGGACCTCTGGAAGCATAGCCAATGCTCCTAACCTCTGAGCCATCTCTCCAGCCTGAGGGCTGAACTTTCAATTCTCTTGCCTCTATTTCCAGAGTGCTGGAGTTACAGGGATGAACCAGCAGGCCTAGTTATCATGGTGCTGGGGATCAAACTCCTGACTCCATGTAAACAAGGCAAGCACACCACCAACTCAATCTCCAATCTTTATCTTTATTTTAATGTTCTTTTTTTTTTTTTTTGGTTTTTCGAGACAGGGTTTCTCTGAAGCTTTGGAGCCTGTCCTGGAACTAGCTCTTGTAGACCAGGCTGGGCTCGAACTCACAGAGATCCGCCTGCCTCTGCCTCCCGAGTGCTGGGATTAAAGGCATGCAACACCACCGCCCAGCTTATTTAATGTTCTTATTGAGCAGAAACTTTTTTTAGAGATCAAACTTTACTATGAATGTAAAGAAACTGTAGCTTTCACACACTGCTAGTGGAAATGGAAAAATGAATGATACAGCCATAGGCTGGCAGTTCTCTGAACCAGCATTTTTATAGGACTCAGCATTCCATTCCTACATATATACATACCCAAGAGAAATAAGAACATCCACACAAGAATCTGTTTGCCAATATTCAAAACAGCATTATTAATGATAGCCCCAAAGGGGAAACAACCTAGTGCTACATGAATGGGTAAATAAAGTATGATATAATCATTTAATGGAATATTATTTGGTCATAAAAAGGAACAAAATCTTGACCTGTATTATGACATGAATAAAACCTTAAAAATATTAAATAATGGGCTGGTGAGATGGTTCAGAGGTTAAGAGCACTCGTTGCTCTTCCAAAGGTCCAGAGTTCAGTTCCCAGCAACCATATTAGTAGCTGACAACCATCTGTAATGAGATCTGGTGCTGTCTTCTGGCCCACAGGGATACACGGAGGCAGAACACTATATACATAATAAATAAAGAAATAAATCTTTAAAAAATATTAAATAAAGGAAGCCAGACAAAGAAGTCTTGGCAGTATATGATTCCACCTACATAAAGCATTCATAATAGGCAGTACTCTTATGGACATGTGAGACCCAAAGTTACATTTAAGTTTCAATTACTATGCCTTAGAGACCCATGAAACAAAAATGCCTCTGATCAGCAAGCCCCTTGCCCAAGGACAGATAGTTTATGAAATGCTGGAGACTATGGTTTATGGGTGATAACAAGCCACGTGATTATCATTCCCCTAAACAAGTTTGTTTGACCCATCACAACCAGTGCTTGATCACATGGGTGGGAGGGTCACAGGATGGAGGTACATCAGGAAGTATGCTTGCCCCTGATTAGACGTGGTGGGAAATGCAATGAATTATGGGTTTTCCTTCTTAAAGTACTACAAACTGTGATTCTGGGCCACTTCCCAGGAACCTGGGTAGGAACCTGGTCAGAGCCCATCCACCTGGCCAGTATTTAATTTAAAGTTTGCTTCAAATTTGGCTTTAAATTGTGGTAGTGGTCTTGTTCTTGGCTGGTGGGTAGCAGACAGTAGGCCTAGGAGTCAGTAGGTGGGAGAAGAGTGTGTCACTAAAACACATATGAGTTTTGTTCCCTGAAGGGGACAGTCTCAAAGAAATCACTAAACTGAGGGCTGAGAAGATGGTTGAGTTGGCAAATGCTTGCTGTGTTAAGTGTAAAGACCCAAGTGGGTCCCTTCCACCCACATAAAAAGCCAGCACAGCTCTCTGTGCCTGTAATCCTAGCACTGGACAGGTAGAGACAGGAGGATCCCTGGGGGCTCACTGATAGCCATCACAGCTGCATCAGTGAGCTCCAGGTCCACCGAGGACCCTGTCTGAAAACATAGGATGATCAAGAGAGACCTCTGATGTCAGCCTGTGGAGGCACACCCACCCACCCACCCACCTACACCCTGAGTTCAATCTCAAACTCTGCTTGCTAGCAATATGAGTGTGAAAAAGTTAATTCAAGTGGGCTGTTCTGAGGATTAAATGATTAAATAAATGTAATTGGAATGGTGACTTGGGCCTAACAATTATTTAGTACAATTAATATGGCCATATAATATAATATAATATAATAAATATAATATACCATACCATACCAGGATCTCTCAGGACATTTCCAGTTTTTCTAGTTTACCCGGTTTTCCACTATACACTTTGTCTCAGCAAAATAAGCCATCAAATCAAATACAAAATCTTGACACTTTCTACTCCAATCTCAAAAGCATTAACTTCCTGCTGAATGAAGGACCTCTGATGATGGTGAAGCCTCTTTCTCTAGGGTCACCACAGCCCTCCCACACGTCCAGGCCGTCTTCAGAGTCCCCAGGAGAGTATGAACTCTCTTCCAGACATTTTATGCCCTTACTTCTTGGTGTGACATCACCCAGGTCAGCCTTTCCCATCTGACGCCTGTGCCAGCCTTGCCAATAGCTGGGGTCAGACGAATGTGCTGCTGTGGTGCCCGCCCAGCTATTTTACCCACTTTTGCTATTGAAAACAAGGTCTTCTTTTGTTTGTTGAAATGAAAACTCTTTTTTTAAAAAACAAAACAAAACCCAATATGTTGATTTTAGTATCCTCTGACCACCTACCTTGCTGGATTTGAATATTTATAATATATTTCAGTTGGATTCTCTTAGCTATTACTAGTGATTTATCATCACATCACCTTCAGTTATATAATTTCCTCTTTCCCTTTCAAATGTTCTATGCCTCATTTATTTCTCCTGCCTTATCATTATTACCTCCAGAAAAATGCAAATAATGGCAGCAAATAGGAAACAATGGAATTGTTTTTATAAGTATATTGAGATATCCATCTCGTTTCTCCTGCCTGAAAGAAAAACATGACACGAAAGCTAAAGATTTAAGTTTTAAAACGAATTTAAGACATATATTAATATATTTTTGATACATAAGAAAAATACATGAAAAAGTCTTCTATGTTAACAAACAGGCTCTCTAAGATGATATTCGGAGGATGCGCAGATGGCTCAATGGGCAAAGTGCCTGCCACGAGAACACAACAACCTGAGTTTGAATCTCCACGACCTGTGGAAATCTGGGTGTGGAAGCTCATGAATCTGTCACTCTAATGTGGCTATAGAGAGAGGGGAGACAGAAAAAGAAGAATCCCAGAAGCCTGCAGCTGGCATACACAGCAATAAACAACAGACCCTGTATTAAACAAGGTAAAGATGGCCACTACCCAACACTGTCCTGTGATCTCCACATGCTTGCTGTGACACACACACACACACACACACACACACACACACACACACACACAC
>PVIU01003895.1:0-103342 GCA_004026605.1 Ondatra zibethicus | reverse complement strand
CATGATGCTGACCCTGGGTCTTCGTACTTGAAGTCCCTAAGGCCACACTTTCCTGACTCAAGCAGGCTGTGTGACCTGCTTCAGAAATGCTTTATCTAAATTTCCATCTGGCTGCACTGCCTCCAGTGTAATCCTGAATGACGTCACTTCTCTTCTGCTCTTCTTTTCCCTGAATCCAAATGTTCTCTAGCATATGCCCACCCTCAGATCTGTGTCCAGATATCCAGGCAGGGTCTTTTTGATCCCAAACAGCTTTGCTTCTCCCAAGTCTGTAGTGTCATTTCAATTGTACTTTAATAAATAAAGACTGCCTGAAGATCTGAGAGTAAAACAGTCCCCCTGGTCAGCCCTACAGACCAGGTTATGGTTAACACACCTTTAATCCCAGAAGCCATAATGACAGGCACCTTTAATCCCAGTAGCCACACTAGTTGCCATAGAAACTGGGTGGTGCATGCCTTTAATCACAGTGGTGCACGCCTTTAATCCCAGCCCTAGAGAGGATTATGAAATGGGAGGAAACAGCTCTCAATACACAGTCTCATTCTGAGATCCTGGAGACAGGATTGCCATTTCAGACTGAGGTTGAAGGTAAGAACCAGTTGTTGACTGTTTTGCTTTTCAGTCTTCAGGCTGAACCCCAATTTCAGACCCTGAGCTTTTTATTGATCGTGTTTCACTGTCTCTTGAATATATGTCTTTTTCCTGGTCCAGAGTTCCCCCACAAGCTCCTGGAATGAGCTGGACCACAGTGTACCATGAGGAAAACTGTTTTCTAGTATTCCTGAGCACTGACTTTTCTTGAGCAAACTCTTCCTAAAGTCTCTGGCTGCTGAACTCTCTCTCAAGGATCTCCAAGGAAATGCTGCTCCTGCCAGGACACGGGTGAGTGTGCATTCTGGAGACACAGCATGCAGCCCTGAAGCAAGTCCTCAAGTCACACTGACCAGCCTGATCACACCCTGGTCCTCTCTAATCTCAGCTGCATAGCCAGGCCAATCCTTCATTCTGATTAGACTTTGTGCCAGTCTCCTTATGGAAGATGCTCAGGCATTTCCTATTCTTAGATCTCCATTCTAACCCAGTGTTCCAAACCCTAACTCTCAGCAGATACTCTGATTTAATGGGAAAGTAGTCATCTAAAATTTTTTAAAGTGTGTGTGTGCACATGCGCACAAAGGCCAGAAGATGGTGTTGGATTCCCTGGAGCTGGAATTATAGGTAGCTATAAGTTGCCCAATTCTGGGAACTGAACCCCAGTCCTCTGCAAGCACCCTGAACCTCTGAGCCACCTCTGCAATCACCATCACATTTCTTAAGTTACCTCCATCAGTCCCCTGCCGTCTGTTGCCAGCCTTCTACAACCTAACTAACATCATTTCCTCTTTTTCATTTTGAATTCTTTATTCATTTTACATACCAATCCCAACTCCCCCTTCTTCCTCCAGCATACTCCTTCCGCCCCACTCCCATCCACTCCTCAGAGAAGGTAAGGCCTCCCACGGGGAGTCAACTAAGCCTAATATATCAAGTTGAGGCAGGACCAAGTCCCTCCCCCTGCATCAAGGCTGAGCAAGGTATCTCCCCATAGGAAGTGGGCTCCAGCTAGCCAGTTCATTCATCAGGGATAAATCCTGGTCCCACTGCCAGGAGCCCCATAAGCAGACTAAGTCACATGATTGTCACTCACCGAGTTCAGTCCCCTGCAGGCTCCCCACTGTCAATCCAGCATCCATGAGTTCTCACTAGCTCAGGTCAGCTGTCTCTGTGGATTTTACCATCATGATCTTGACCCCCCTTGCTCATGTAATCCCTCCCCCCTCTCTTTGACTGAACTTCAGGAGCTTGGCCCCGTGCTTGGCTGTGGATCTCTGCATAGGCTTCCGCCATCCACAGGACGGAGGTTCTATGATGACAATTAGGGTATCACCAGTCTGATTACAAGAGGCCAGTTCAGGCTCCCTCTCCACTATTGCTAGGAGTCTTAGCTGGGGCCTCATTTCCTCTCTTGCTTTCTTTTCCTTTAGCCTTTATATCTATTTTCCTCCTTTGTAATAATTTTATTATGTCTACAGGGAGTGCAAGCAAACACATGGTTTTTTGTTTTGTTTTTGTTATTGTTTTTTTCCTTTCAACAGTGGCCTGTAATTATTTACATGGTACTTTCTTTTCTTTAAAACCAGAATTATATTCTCCATACCCTTTTTCACATTGGCACCTTGAGTAAGACCCGGCCCAGAGGATGCACTCTATCGCACTACTGAATGAGTGGACAATGAATGAGCGGGCTCTCGCATGCCTTTCATTCAGCTTTGAACATGAAGGAACTTAATAACTACACAAACTCAAGGCCTTCAAATACATGGCTCTCCAACAGTTTCCTTGAGTGCAGTAAAGGGTATGTACTAGGAATGGACTAGGAAAAGTGAAGCCCGAGTCCATTGCTTGAAAAGTCTCAATTTTAATGTATTTTTTCAGTTATCATTTAGTTTTGAGATGGGATCTTGCTATGTAGCCCTAGCTGGCCTGGAATTCATAATGTAGACCAGGCTTGCCTCAAACTCATAGGGATCCATCTGAGCACTGGGATTAAAGGTCTTTGTTACCACACCCAGCCTTAATACATTTTTTTTAAATAAATGTTTGCCCCTCCTTGCTCCCCTGCCCTGCTTTGGATTGTTCTAATAGGCATAAAGCATAGAGTCCCAGCGAGGGTCCAGCATCAATGGTGTAGCAGAGACCAAAGACCTCAAACCAGATCAATGATTCTCTGCGATGAGCATCTGTATGTAAAGATGTATGGTTAAAGGGTTCACCGCATGACTCCTGGTCACACTGCAGCTTCCACGATGAGATTGCCCCTTCTTTTTTGCTTTTTTCTCTTAAATTTTATTTTGCTTTATTTAGTGGGGGGAGATGAGTGGGATCGGGAGACACAATATGAAAGACACAAAGAATAAATAAAAAGAAAGTAAAAAAAGTAAAGGTGTATTTCTGAGGAATTATTAACCAATTTGTCTGACAAATGAGGTTCTAAAAATTGGAATTATTTCTTTTTTAGATTACTAATTCTGTAAATGAAAGACCCAGATAAATCCAGACCCCTCTAGCAGGAAGAATAGAGCCAAAAATCTAGCAGGAAGAGAAGAGCCAAAAATCTAGGTTAGCCGGTTCAGTGACTCTGTTCCAGTAACTAGCTGATCATAAAGTTAGATTATAATCTTGAGAATAATCTTGAGAAATGAGGAGTTACCCCCTTGTGATTATCACTGGTATTTTCGGCATTTTTCAATGACGCCCTCCCGACGCCCTTTGGGTTGTGGTTTCTTCCCTTAAAAACTCCTTCTCCCAGCTACTCCGGGTCAAACTCCTCTACCCCTGTGTGGGATATGAGTCTCGGCCCCAGTGTGCTGGTTCCTGTCAATAAACCTCGTGTGATTGCAGCAAGGACGGTCTCTCGTGAGTTTTTGGGGGGTCGTGTTATCCCGAGACTTGAGTGAGAGTCTCCCCACTCCGGGGGTCTTTCATAACCAACAAACCTATTATAATTACAACATGGTTAAGTGCATTTGTCCATCCACCAATCTGAAAAGATATTAGTCACCTGTAAGCACTAACATACCCAGCACTGTCGCCTTCTGGACATTTCCTGAGCATTCCATCCCTAGTGCGCCCTTAGCTCCTCTGCTAGAGACTAAGCGAGCCTGGCCCTCTGGGGTCAGCTCCACTCACTCCATCAGCCTCTTACTCAAATGCCAGTGGTGACAGCAGAGCCCACTTTGTGTAATTTAGTCACATAAGATTAATCATATCAGTTTTTTTTGAGAAATGGTAAATAATCTGAAGACTTGAAGGTCCTCGGTCCTGCAAACCCTGAAAAGCAGCATGTAACCCAACAACTTCTTTCCTTCACCCTTCTCCCCCCCTTTCTCTTCCATTTCTAACACACACACACACACACACACACACACACACACACACACTCTCCCCAACGTTTCCAGAAGTGTCTTTAAAATCAGGGCGGGGGAAGGGGTGAGGCAGGGGGGGGGGGGAGGCGGGGGGGAGGGAAGAAGAGGGCAGGAATCCTTGGCTTCAAAGAGTTCAGTGTGCTGGGAACAGCAGCCAACTGGGCGCGACTCACTGCGCCCTTGCACCAAAGCCAGAGAAGGAGGATGAAGGCAAGGAAATGCAGGAGATTCTTCAAGTGACTTCCCAGGAGGAATCTCAGACCAGCCACACCCAGTCCCTTCATCTTGGTAAATAACTCAGCAAAACTGCAAATGGGCTTAGCAGAGTCCCTGCAGGAACCTCTCCCAAGAAGCAGGGGATTTCTCCTGGCTGCTGCTACACGCAACTCCCCAAGCCCAGCCTGCCTGCGGGGAAGCCAGTGCTCTCCCCAAGTCACGGCATGTTTATCACAGGAACACACAGACAGCACACAGCTCACGAGGCTCTTTACTGGCAGAAGAGGAGAGTCACTGTCTTCTGGTTAGACTGGGGATTTGGCCACTTAAAGATGATGGTAAATGCTTCTGGTAAAAACCCCACTTTCTGTCCATATTTGATGGTTAAATTAAAATTTGAACTGTTCCTAAAACAAACTAAACTAATTGGAAATGGACTATAAATAAATATGGCACAGCAGGCATTCATTAATTTACACACCCAGCATTCATTGAGCACATAAAATATGCAGTCTCTGAGCTCAAGGGCTAACAACAATAATCATCACAATGATGAAAGCAACAGACAGTACTATGTGCTGGGCCCACTAAGCACTTTATCCAAATAGAACTTCCCAGTGCTGAAGTCGCGTAGTCTCCATTTTACAGATGGGAAAACCAAGGTTCAACAAAATAAAAACCCTCCCCCAAAACAAAAAACAAAAAAAATAAAGCCAGGCATAGCGGCACACACCTTTAATCCCAGTATTCAGGAGACAAAGACAAGAGGATCCCTGAGTTCAAGACCAGCCTGGTCTATGTAGCAAGCTCCATATCTGTCTCAGATAAACAAAACAGAAAGAGAAAAAAATAGTTGTTTTTGTTGTATGGTGCAATAGCACATGTCCATAATCCCAGCGCTCAGGAAATGGAGGCAGGTGGATGTTGAGTTTGAGACCAGTCTGGGATATGGAGTGACACCCTGTCTTATAAAACAAAATAAAAATAGCAGCAATAACAAAAATTTTAAATTAAATGAAAATAAAGAGTCAGTAGTTTTCAAACTCTTTACGTTTTTAGCAAGGCTTATTTATCATGTATGAACATTTTGACTGCATGGATGCATGTGTACCATGTGTGTACCTGGTTCCTGCAGAGGTCATAAGAGGGTCTCTAGGATCCCCTGGAACAAAGTCACTGTGGGTGCTGGAAACCGGACACGAGTCCTCTGCAGGAGCAGCTGAGCCATCTCTGCAGCCCAGTTCTCAAGGGGCAGCACGGCTGCCTGTGGTACTGAAAACCCTGGGCCAGCTCCAGACTCTGACAACTCATGTGGGGTGGGGCCTGGGTGTCAGCTCCATACACTTCCCTAAGCAAGCTCCATAGTGACCAAGGTTGAAAACACTTCCCAGTGTTAGGACTACAGCAAAGAAAACAAGGTGAAAGCTATTCCACGTCCTCCACCTCAATGACCCCCGAACACCACCTGAAGGGCTTGTTAAATGATGAAACCCCAGGCCCATTGAGAAGGGATCAAGGAATCTGTCTTTTTAATAACCCAAGATGTGTAATTAGAGTTCTAAAGAAGAGCTGTAAATTAGGGTCAGGTGGTGGCAGCAGGCATAAAGAACATGTTTTAATGCCAAGTAAAATAAAACTGGAAAAGATTAAATTTTCAACACTATTTATATTTGCTTTTATATACTTCCAACTTAAAACCCACCAAAACAATCAAATTTGAGTATGGTTTATTAAATTGACAACTTTAACCTAAGTTGGTTTTATTTTGATTCATAGTGGATAAACTCAATTTAGTCGTTTACTTTTCTTTCTAACAGAACCATGAGAGAGAGCAACAGATTTGAGAGACCTAAGAGGGACCACTCAACTTCTGGTAGATCTACTGTAGAGGTGGCTTTCAACAGCACTGTATGTGAAAACTGACAGTTCACCCTAATGCTTTAAAAACACTTGGTTGCATTTCCTTTAACTCTCAGGATCTCCATCCTTCAGCATGAGGTGTACAGGGAAGCAAGTACTGTACTCCCGTCTATAATAAGAATCATGATTCAGAGGTAAAGGGGGTAATGATTTGTTTTTTTTTTCTCTTGAAGACAGGGAAAATGTAAAGAACTAAGGTAAAGGCAGAAAGATCAGGGGGTCAAGGCTAGCCTCAGCTAAATAGCAAGTCTGAATCTATAGCCCAGGATACCCGACTATGTCTTTAAGCTGTAAAGTCTATAGTAGCTGAACTCACTCTTCTTTTATCTGCATAACAATGGCAGACAAACCACCACAAGCAATTGAAATGCATTCTAATGCTTTAACTCCTGTGAGTACGTGTTGGGCTAGAAAATGATACAGTCATCTCAGAGACTAAAAGGCACAACATGCATTGAAGTCCATTTAGCAGCAGGCATGATACTTGTAAGGGCACGAGGCTGAGAGTCAGAAAGGCCAATTTTTTTTTTTTTTTTTTTTTTTAGGTTTTTCAAGACAGGGTTTCTCTGGAGCTTTGGAGCCTGTCCTGGAACTAGCTCTTGTAGACCAGGCTGGCCTCAAACTCACAAAGATCCGCCTGCCTCTGCCTCCCGAGTGCTGGGATTAAAGGCGTGCGCCACCACTGCCCGGCTTCACCTCAATTTTTAATATCTATACTTAGGGTTGAAGTAGATTTGTTTTCATACTATATTCCCTCTACAGGCACCTGCAGTTTTTCAGAGGTACCTTTAAGATTCTATGAAGACTTAATTTCAATTCTTATTAAAAACACGCCAAGTTTGGTGGCATATGTCTTTAATCCCAGCACTTAAGAAGCAAAGGCAGAGGCAGGGGAATCTCTGTGAGTTTGAGACCAGCTGGGTCTATACAGTGAGTCTCAGGACTATGTAGATAAACTCTGCCTCAAATAAACAAACAACCACAACTTTCTTTTAAAATCTATAAAATTTACATGGCTGGAAATATGGCTCAGTGGGACAGCACTTGTCTATGTGTGTGGCACAATAAATTCGTCTTATTTTAGCTTGGTGAAGTACGGTAGTAACTGCAGTCCCAGTGCCTCAAGAAGTGCAAATGCACACTAAACAGACTGCACAGCAAATGCACACTAATCTCTAGACACTACCAACCAGCATTCGTGGGGCAACTGATTTATGGAGCTTCTCCTTGGTTACAAATAGACATATTTGAAATTGTAAATGTATCTCAGATTAGGAAGCTTTTAACTGCTCTAGGTTTTGTTTGTTTGTTTTGCTCTATTTGTGATGCCAGGATCAAATCCATGTCCTCCCGAACCTAGGCAAGTGCTCTACCACTGAGTCACATTCCACATTATAATCTACGGTTATAATGGCATAAAGGATATGATTACACAAAATCTTTGTATCTAGCTATCTCTTGTTTCTGGATGATCCGGTTATGGAAGAAGACACAAAAGAGACATATTATTATACAAAACGCTTGGAAATTATATAAAATTCAATGTCAAGATACTAACAACTAGCAAAAATGTGGCCACATTTGTGACTGTAAATGCAATGACTAGAAAAACTAAATACAGCATTATATTAAACACAAGCCTTACAAAGTCAAGAAGATCATCATTAACAGTTAATAGTACACAAGGATTCCCCAATACTAACAGACAGTGTTACCCTAATTGAAGACTCCACTCTGCTAAGGCCTTGAAACTACAGACCTTCCAGAGTCATTTGCAGATTTACATCAGTGATTGCATTAGAGCTTCCGAGCTTGCTTGCTTCCTTCCTTCCTTCATTCTTCCCTCCCTCCCTCTCTCCCTCCCCATCCCTCCCTCCTCTTATTGAGACAAGATTCCATTATGTAGCCTTGGTCCGCCTAAATATGTAGCCCTCACTGGCCTTCAATTGCAGTGGATCCTCTTGTCTCTGCCTCTTGAGAGCTAGGATTCCAGGCATAAGTCACCATGGACAGCAAGAATTCATCCTTGTAAGAAGTTTTTATTTAGTTGGTTTTTCTTTCCCACCCACACTCCCAACCTAGGGCCTAGAACATTCTGGGCAAGCACTAAGACACTGAGCTGAATCCTGAATTCTCAGATCCCAGAATTCATCCTGCTTTTACTGAAGTTTTCTGACTGATATAAGGCAGGAGTGAGAATAAGAATCAAATCAAATCAAATAAGAAGTTACTATTATTTCTGTCACTTTCCTTTCTTTCTTTCCTTTTTTTTTTTTAAATAAAACAAAACAAACAAAGCAGAATCTCTCTGTGTAGCCCTGGGTGACCTGGAAGTTACTGAGTTACCAGGCTGGCTGTGAACTCACAGAGTTTCTCCCTTTGCCTCTCATGTGCTGGGATTACAGGCATGTGTCACCATGCCTGGTTATATGTCTACCTTAAAGTAAACCCATAAAATGTGCCAGCAGGGATGGTGTCTTGCGAAGGCTCTCCCTGGCTTGTAGATTTCTCTATCCTTACACAGCAGAGAGGGAGAGGAGTGGACAGGAGCTGATAAAGGCACTGATTCTAGCAGATTATATCTACAGTCACAACCTCATTTAGCTTTACTGCTGGCTATTAGGCTATAATTAAACACAAAGAGTTTGGGACTTCAAATTAGGAGTTTTGAAGGGGACACAACTCAGTCCATAACAGCCTGAAACTCATACACAACCCTCTATGAACCTTTGACTTTTGGCTGGAGGTATATGTAGCTTAGGGCTAAATTATTTGCCTAGAGTGTAAAAGGTCCTGATTTCAATCCCTAACACCACCCAGTGACAACAATGAAGAAGAAGGAGGAGGAGGGGAGGCAGGCAGGGAGGGAGGGAGGGAGGGAAGGAAAGGGAGACCTTTATTTTTCTTTAAAACATTGTATGTGTGCAAGTGTGTACAGATGCATGTACATGTATGCATGTATGTGTGTGAGGCCAGAGGTCAACCTCAAGAACCATCCACCTTGATTTTTGAGACAGGATCCATCACTGGGACTGGAGTTTGCTGACTCAGCTAGACTAGTTAGCCAGGGAGCCTCAGGGATCCTCTGGTCTCTGCCTTCCCGGCAAAGCAGGCCTTTTACTGAATGAGCCATCTCCCCAGTCCCCAAACAATAAAGTTTTTTTAACTAGCTGAAGGAAAAATCATTCATTGTTTCCTCCAAAGTGATCATTCTTCACTGAGGAAAGTGAGCAGTTCAGCTTTGACACAAAAATAAATGCATTACCACTTTCTTTTTAAACACCTAGATTATCAAATAATTAAAAAAGATTAGAATGGAAACCAGAATGTTAATCTACCAGTATTTGAGGTTCTTTGTGTGCAGGAGCTACAGGTTCCTTGATGTGCTTTTATTCCTCCAGGTTGTGGCTAGGGCAGGATGCTCGCCTCTGCCACTTTTACTCAGCACAGCTGATGACATTTCAGATCAATGAGGTACGGAAACACAAGGAAGTAAGACACCGATCCACACGGAATAAAATAAATACATAAAGGACAGCAACTGACCTCTGGCCTCTACCTATGTATGTACATGTGCACACACCCCCATGCACAATCACACAAACAGAACAGAAAATAATTAATAGTGAGGCTATAAACAAACTGGAGCCCCTTCCCTTCCATTGCTGGTGAGAATGTAAAATGGTGCAGCCTCTACAGAAACCAGTAAAACAAGCTACTCAAAATAACCACTACTACCAAAATTAAGCAGTAATTTAGCTCCTACTTACATGCCCAGAATAACTGAAAGCAAGGATTCAAACAAGATATCTAAGTACCTGTGTACTTAGTAATATTGCCCACATTAGTGGAAATGCAGAAGTCATCTAAAGAGACCACAGATAAACAAAATGACCATGGTGCTTGTCTACAGTGGAACACTAGTCATCCATCAAAAGAATTAAATTCTGAAACATATTACAACATAAGCAAATTTGAAACCATAAGGTTAAATAAAAACTAAAAAGCAGCCATAAAATGGCAATTGTTGTAAAATGGCAATTGTTGTAGGACAATTGTTGTCTAGGGCAGTCAAATAGGTTAGGACTGAATTATAAAGGTGGGTTTCCGGAGACTGAGAAGGGGAAATGAAGTCATTGTTTTACGAGTGCAGTTTTAGTTAGCCAGAAAGGGTTCTAGAGTTGGATGGTGATAACAAACAGTGAGAGTATGCTCAATGCCACAGAGCCAGAGACAAAACAATATTATACATCATTGGCCACAGTGAAAATGAAAACATGGGTCTGGAGAGATGGTACAGTGATTAAGAGCACTTGCTGCTCTTCCACAAGACCCAAGTTTGGTCAGTACCCATGTCAGATAGCTCACACTCTCTTATAATTCCAGCTCTATAGAATCTGGTGTCCTCTACAGGACTCCACAGGCACTCACACACATGTAGCATACACACACACACACACATAAATAAAAACAAAAATAAATCTAAAAAGAAGAAAAATAGGGGTTGGGATGACTTAGTGGGTAAAGCACTTGCTTTGCAAGTATAAGGATCTGAGTCTGAATGCCCACACACACACACACACACACACACACACACACACACACACACAAAAAAAAAAAAAAAAAAAAAAAAAAGTAGCCAGGCATATGGTATTCATGCACTTGCAATCTCAGCAATGCTGAAAGAAGATGGAGACAGATGGCTCCTGTAGCTCACTGGCCAGCTAGGCTAGCCTACCTGATGACTTGCCAGACCAATGAGAGACTATGTCTGAAACAAAGATGCCTGAGCAACAACACTGGAGGTTGTCCTCTGACCTCCACATGCACATGTAGACACATGAACGCACACCTCTTCATACACATGCACACCCTCCTCCAACGTTTAAACAGTACTAGCTCTAGGTTCAAGACGCAATTATTTCTAAGACCTCTTTTAATGATAATGCTTTATAAGACCCCATAATAGCTAAAAAGAAAGAAAGGAAGAAAGAAAGAAAGAAAGAAAGAAAGAAAGAAAGAAAGAAAGAAAGAAAGAAAGAAAGAAAGAAGAATCTAGTTGAGAAATAAGCTCCTGGTTCCCCATCTTCTAAGTTGAGAATGTCACTCTGCCTTTTAGTGACCATGCAAGGGCCAAAAGTTCTAGCAACAGTAACAAACTCAGAGAGGCCAGGCAGGAAGCAGGTGGAGCTGGGACAGCTGAGGTGTGGTGAGTCTGAGGCCACACGCCAGCCCAACTGGAGCAGCTGCAGCTCCACCCTGATGATCTGTTCCCTGAAGGAATGTGGGTACAGTGTTGGGAGGGGTTTCCATTTTTCAAGTGAAGTTGCACTTGAGATTTTTATGTGTAATGCTGGCATCTAATTTTTTAAAAAGCATTTTTAATACTGCAAGTCAAAGGAAGACACCTGCAGGCCAAGGCACGCGCAGCTGGTTCGTGATGCCTTTCAGAAAGTCTCATGTACAAATGAAGGAGGAGAAGGTAGTGGTGGCGCACATCTTTAGTCTCAGCCCTCTGAAGGCAGAGGCAGGAGGATCTCTGTGAATTGGAGGCCAGCCTGATCTACATAGGTAGAGTCCCAGGACTGCCAAGGCCAAAAAGAGAAATCTGGTCTAATAAAAAAATTTAAAAAAAAAGAGTTTCGTTGTACTAATTTTTAAGGTTTGCATACAGTTAATGAAGTAGATCATTCAAATCATTTAGAATGTACCAACAGGCATTGAAAATTACTTTAATTCAGAAGTACTTAACTATAGTTACAGTATAATTCAATAGTACTTAAATACAGTACTAGTTGTTAGTGAAATTCTTAGAGCATGAACTTCAACACCCCCATATGGTAGGTACATAAGTAATAGCCATGGTTACATTCTTTTACTTTGAGACAGGGTCTCACTATCTTGCCCAAACTGGACTTGAACTCCTGGGCTCAAATGATAGTCTTACCTCAGTCTAAGTACTTGAGATTATAGTTTCTCATTACCATGCCAGTCAAGGATATATGGTAAGACCCTGCCTTAAAAAATAAAATAAAAAAGCAAAAAGCTCTTATAAGACATAGAAAAGGGAAAACAAATTTCCTTAGCTAATTTACAAAGCAAGTTCCAGGAGAGCTAGGACTGTTACACAGAGAAACCCTGTCTCGAAAAACCAAACAACAAAAAAAGAAATCACTTACCTGCATTGGGAAGTGCAGATATAATTAATGCCAAAATGAATAAGGGTCTTGCCCTCATAAATCTTACAATCTAATAAGACAGATAAATAGTGTAGGTTAAATAATGTCATTCAAATAACTACATTGTCAGGAATCATCGAAAATGATGAGACTAAAAAAACACATGGGGGAGGTTGGAGAGATGGTTAGAGGTTAAGAGTATTTCCTGCTCCTCTAGAGAACCCAAATTTGGTTCCTACAGCCCACATGGGTGGCTCATAACTCCCTGTAAGTCCAGTTCCATGGTGTCTGATACCTTCTGGATTCCAAGGGCTTGTGCATGCATACACACACACACATGAACATATGCATGCACATGGCATATATTCATACAGATACACAACATAATAAATAAAACAAATAACAAGTAACATAAATAAAAACAAATCTTAAATATATATATATGGATAGGACTGGTAACAAGACTCTGGGTAAAGACACTTGCTACTAAGACAAATTACTGTGTTTAATACCTGGAATTCACATGAGATTTCCACATATGCACCATAGCATAGATTAGTATGATATGCATATCTACATGTACAAATGCATACAAAGAGACACACACATGCACACACACAACATAAACATACAAACAAATAAGTCAATGTAGAAATATTTAAAACATAGAATGGCCAAGTGTGATGCCTCACGCCTTTATTCTCAGCAGAGGCAGGCAGACCTCTGAGTTCAAGATCAGCCTGGTCTTCTCAGAGAGAGTTCTAGGACAGCCAGGACTACACAGAGAGCCCTGTCTCAAGAAACCATCTGTCTTAGGGTTTCTATTGCTGTGAAGAGACACTATGACCACAGCAACTCATATAAAGAAAACATTTAATTGGGGTGGCTCACTTAAAGTTTCAGAGGTTCAGTCCATTATCATCATGAAGGGAACATGGCAGCATCCAGGCTACCATGTGGTGCTGGGGCTGACAGTCCTTACATCTTGACTCAGAGGCAACAGGAAGTCAGCTGACTGTCACACTGTGAAAAGCCTGAGAACAAGAGACCTCACAGCCCGCCCCCACAGCAACACACTTCCTCCAACAAAGCCACACCTCCTACAGCTGGTACAGTGCCACTCACTCTGGGGGTCATTTTCTTTCAAACCACCACCACACACACACACACACACACACACACACACACACACACACACACACACGAAAAGGATTCATGGAGGATCCTAATTTAGTTGAGGAAGGTTTGAAAGGGAAGCGCCTTCAGGAAGCTGACCTTTAAACCCAGACCTGAAAGGATAAAGGAATTTAGCAACCCCAGGGTCTTGCGAACTGAGGGTGAGGAGGTGGTGACAAGGCATTCCAGGAGTGTCTGTGTGCCATGTGTGACAGACCCAAATGGCTGATATGGAGGAATCAAATAGAGGGAAGGCTGAGCTAGTGAAGGCAGGGGTTGAAAAATTTGAGGTGACAGACATTGTCAATATATTTCTGAAGAAATGGAGATGAAAAAGGGAGGGAAACCTGAGGACTCCAGGGCAGTGAGTAGGAGCTCAGAGGCTGGCCACCATCTTCGCTGGGCAGGGGAATGAGTGTTAGGGTTGCCCTGGGAAGAGCCTTAGGAAGGAAAGCCAGGTCAGAACTAAGCCTTATCTGTCTGCACTTCCCCTCGAAGTCAACAACATAATGATGAATATTTTAGAAAACTTAGCAGATTTTTAAAAATTATGTAATTAGATGTTGAAAATTCTCTGATTTCAGCTGGGTGGTGGCACATGCCTTTAATTTAATCTCAGAACTCAGGAGGTAGAGACAGGCGGATCTCTGTGAGTTTGAGACCAGCCTGGTCTACAAGAGCTAGTTCCAGGACAGGCTCCAAAGCCACAGAGAAACCCTGTCACGAAAAACAACAACAACAACAACAAAAAACCCACAAACTAAACAAAATTCTCTGATTCCAAGAGCTTAAAGTCTGAAAGTGGGATTTTTGATAGGTCTCTGAATACAAGACCACAGACTCTATGAGAATGAGAATGAGAATTTCTGCACAGATCGAATCCACCTAGACCATGAAGACAAAGCCACAGTAAGCTCAAGTGGGGAAAAGAAAGATAAAAGGAAAGAAGGAAGGAAACTGGATATTGTTTTTTTTTTACTTGAGACTGGGTCTCATGAACTTCTGTCCTGCCGCTACCTCCTAAGAGATAACTGGCAATATTTTAGATCCTAGCATTCGTTCATTTTTTTTTTAAAAGACAAATTTCTTTTTTGGTTTTTCGAGATAGGGTTTCTCTGTGGCTTTGCAGCCTGTCCTGGAGCTAGCTCTAATAGACCAGGCTGGCCTCGAACTCACAGAGATCCGCCTACCTCCTGAGTGCTGGGATTAAAGGCGTGTGCCACCACCGCTCGGCTTTTTTTTTAGTTAAAGATTTATTTATTATGTATACAACATTCTGCCTCCATGTATGACCACACGACAGAGGAGGGCACCAGATCTCATTACAGATGGTTGTGAGCCACCATGTGGTTGCTGGGAATTGAACTCAGGACCTCTGGAAGAGCAGCCAGTCCTCTTAACCACTGAGCCATCTCTCCAGCCCCCAAAAGACATATTGTTATGTATGTGTATATGTGAGTGAGTGTGAGTCTGTACATGTGAGTGCAGTGCCTGTGGAGGCTGGAGGAGGGTGTCAGATCCTCTGGAGTCACGGGTGGTTGTGAGCCACCTGATGTGGCTACTAGGAACTAACTCAGGTCCCCTGGAAGAGCAGCAATGCTTTCAACCTCTGAGCCATCTCTCTCCCCAGCCTCTAGCATTCATTCTCACCTCTTTCCCACACCCCACACTTAATCAATCAGCATATCTTATCAAAACTTCTCCTTAAGTAGCTCTCAGGATCCACAGTCCTTTCTGTTTCCTAACTGGCTTCTGCCTCAGCCAGCCTTAGCTAACCGCCTGGCAATGCCTCCCACACTTGTCAGTGATAGGGCTCCACTGACTTCAGGAGAAAGCACACACTTCTTTTTGGGACACATGAAACCCTCATAACTGGGTCACATGCATTCAGGAAGTCCAGCAGAGTGTTACAAACATGGCCTTTGTGAGTATGAACTGTGCTGCTTAGAAAGCTTTGTGGTCAGCCAGCAAGATGGCTCAGTGGCCCTTGCCTGAGATGGATGCCTGGGATCTACACAAGTGTGAGGGGAGAACTGACTCCACAAAGTCTTCTTCTGATCTCCACCCAGCACTTGCGCGCGCGCGCACACACACACACACACACACACACACACACACACACACACACACACGTCCGCGTACATGGATATGCACAATAATAAAATAATAGTAATTAGTTAATTTTTAAAACCTTTGTGACATGTGCTTTTAATTCTCTGGCTTTCAGTTTCTTAATGTGAACTGCGTACTAATCATCCTGACTCCTGTTTGCTTTGATGATTAACTGAACATCATATGTAAAGCAGTTTTCTCTGGCTGACACAAAATAAACATTCAGCATTAGGTCCTTTGAATCTGCAATGAAGGTTTTCTCTTACAGGTTAAACCCAAGTCAAGATGAACTTTTTATCTTTTTCCAAAGGAATCATTTCATGTTCTCATGCTTTCAAAATTCTTATTTGCCAGTGTGTCATCTAAGGAGTTGTGTAGAGACTCACACAGTGTTTGTCCTTGTGAACTGCTTACAGGGTTTCTAGGGCTGAGGCTGCACCTCAAGTTGGTATAGTGCTTGCCTAGCAGGTACAAGACCCTGGATTCGATCCTCAGCACTGCTTACAAATATACATGGTGGTGCATCCCTGGGATACCATCACTCAGGAGCCAGAGGCAGAAGGATCATAAAGTCAGGGTCATCCTTGGCTACCTACTGAGTTCAAGGCCAGATGAACAACAAGAGACACTTTCTCAAAAAAACCAACCAAACCCAGGTTGAATAGTGAGCCTAGTTTAAAGAAGAGATTAAAGGCGGGTCAGCACTAATCTCCATTGTTAAAGGTATGTTTCTAATTTTATGTGTACATGTTTGTGGGGTGTGTGCATATGAGCGCAAGACGCCCTGGAGCTCAGACGCATTCAACTGCAATGGAGCTTGAGTTAGAGGCGTCTGTGAGCTGCCTAATATGGGTGCTGATAATTGAACTCAGATCCTCTTCTAGAGTGACACTCTTACTCACTGAGTCACCTCTCAAGCAGCCCCTCAGAGGAGCTTCTACTGATAGTATACTACTTTCACAGCACGGTAAAGTCAAACAATCATTAAGTCCAACCATTGTGTGGTATGTACACAGTTACTTATAGGTCAGATTAATGCTTTGCTGTTTTTTGGTTTTTAGAGCTGGAATTGAACCCAGGCGTTAGGCATGCCAGGCATGCACTAAATCACTGAGCTACACCCCACCCCTTAATACTCTGCATTTAAGCTGCTGAGATTCTTACCCAGTAAACACCAGGCATATTTTGAGGTCTTTCCATCTGACTGGAATGTCTAGCCTGCTGTTTTCTGGTGATTGCTTAAATTCATAAAATGTGTAAAGTTTGTAGTTAGCGGTTCACATATCCCTGAACAACCTTTCTCAGTGTTATTCTAGTCTGCACAGTCTGGCCACCTCGGCCTCCCTGGGCCCCACTCTCTACCAGTGTAGCTCCAGAACATTGTCATGCTCTTTGCATATTTCTTTCCTTACACTGTTAGCGACTCTCGGATGTAATCCCAGCTCTTAGGAGGTGGAAGCAGAATGATCGGCGTTCCTGGTCCTCTTTGGCTACATAGGAACTTTGAAGCCAGCCTGGGATATTTGAGAGCCCGTCTCAAAACAAAGAACAAAGAATCTGTCTCAAAATGAATAAGTAAATAAACAATAAAATAAAAAATAGAGAAAAAAAAAGGAAAAGAAATGCTGGGCGGTGATGGTACCTGCCTTTAAGGATTTCTATGAGTTCAAAGCCAGCTTGGTCAACTGCTTCTAGGGTCTCATTGTTACCACTGTCTGGTAAACAATATATGACAATAGTTGTTTCAGTATTAATTGTGTCATGATAACAATTCTCTTGATACATATTATTCACAATAGAAGTACCTACTGTTACTTTATCAACTGAAAATGTATGTCAAATATGTATTTCTCTTGGTAAAGAACAAAGCCCCTAGTTATATTCTTATTGAAAGAAACTGAACAAAAACCTCTTTGGGGCTGATACTCCCCAACAGAAGCAAAGATTAACTTCAAACGAATTTCAGTCTTTTTCAGGCTCAGAAAATTCAGATTAATCTCTCCACACTGAAAGAAATACCAAAGCAAGGGGATGAATTTTAAAGGTCTTTTACATTTGAATAGATCTTTCTGCTTCCAAAATTCTAAAGTTGCCCAGATAGCAAGAGGTTTACTGTAGTGTTCATAAAATTATCTGAAACTCAGACACAAGGAAATTAGCACCGTTCAGAACTCAGTTGTGCAGAAATGACACCGAATCTCTGTACTTGCTAAAAACTGGAAGGAAATGTTTCTTGCCAGAGGGATCAGCCCCTAAATTTCTACAGGTGGCTTCATTTTAGACAGGCTGGAAATGCAAACTCCTCTGCTACCTCCCAGAAGGTTCAGCCTCTTCCTGAGAATGCAAATGTGCAATGCTGTAGGGAAATTATCTGTAGAAAAGCACAGTGCAGCTCGGCTGTGTCAGTGCATGGCATCAAACTGGGGTAGGGTTAATAAATCTTTTCCTTCTAAGTTCCGCCTCCAAGAGCTTTTGCTCATTCCAGATTAAAACCAGGAACTGACACACTCTGGAAGGTGCTCCAAAGTTTCCTGGAAGAAGCTGAGATAGTATTAAAGTGTTTAGGAAAAGATCTTAGGCTCACCTAGACACAAACTTTGCAGTTGGTCTTTAAGAACTCAGAGCTGCATAACTGCGGAGCCTGGAAATGGCGTCAAGTCTGAGTCTGGGCCTTGCTCCTGGCAGAGGCCATGGAGAGGTGGGAGCTGCTTTCCTCAGCAGCTGGACGCAGCTGGCAGCTGCGATTACAAAGATAAAAAAATCCACATCTGCTTAGAGTTCAAATGTTATATGAATCCCTTGTGAAAGTACATAAATTCCTGAAGAGGCTCTACTTCTAAATCAAGAAAAAATAAGGGTACTTGGGGTGTTTTCCATAGTCATCTCTATATTCCATATCACCAAAACCAATCCAACATTCTTCAGCATACCAGATCCTCAATGAGTTTCTTATGACTGACCAAAGGACTAAGAAGGAATTGGCAAAGACAGAGTCTGCTGCAGTACAGACTTCACATACAAACGGTGTGTGGGCATTTACATAGAGACCAGTGGACCAGTTCACTTGAGGCTGAATTCACCTTTCATTCTGTAAAGGGAAAGATGCTATCACCAGTACACTGGATACTTCTGTGTGACAGGAAAACAGATCTGAGTGATCTCCAGGGCTACATGTCGACGAAGCAGCCTTCAAAGCAGAAGCAGTGGAAAAAAGCATGCGTGAGCACACCAGTGCACCTAGGGCTACTGCGGCTTGGCAGCGAGCCAGCTGAGCGACCCTCCTCCAAGTTAAACAATTCCCATTTATTTAATTCTTTTTCTTCCTCAGAGTCTAGATTTTTATTAACGATTTTAATTTAATCTAGGCTTAAACATATGGCAGAAAAGAGAAAGAGAGGTGCTTAGAAAGTAAGACAGGCCTGAGAGCATGGTTGTGAACTTCTCTAACAACAGGCAGTCACCCAAGTTACATAATTTGATTAATTACAAAGTGGGCAAAATACCCATATTATCTGTCAGGATAGTTAAAATGATCTAATAAGATTCGGGATGATTTTTAAAAAGGTTCCAGTGGCCATACATAAAGAAGCAGAGAACTGCTCAGAACAGTATGGGAGGAGCTTGTAAACTCAAAGGAAACAGCTGGACACTGTGCCCACCTACTTCCTCTACATGATGAGCCACCATATGAGTGCTTGGCACGAAACTCTGGTCTTCTGCAAGGGCAACAAGTGCTCTTAACCACTGAGTTAAGTCTCAGCCTCCTGCCCCCATGTGTTTTGATGTCTTGCTATAGAGTAACTCCTAGTACTGGGATTACGGTGTGTGCCGCCATGTCCAGCTCAACAGTTTTCTTTCCTGTCATTCGAGTAGCATCCCAAGAACATTTCCTTCACACTCACAATCAGCTGGTTGATAGAAGAGGCCTTCGTTTTGGCTTCTCTCAGGTTTTGACATGCCTTCCTCCTTAAAATTAAGCATTTATTTCAAGTGATACAACTCAGTTTTCCCCTTGCACACTTTTAGGCCACTATAAGGTTAGTAATTGCCTAATTTCAACGTCCTGCCTTGGAGAGCATAAGAGTCCAAGAAGAGGGAGAGAGGGGACATGGCTCGCCGCAGAACACTTAGAGCATGTGCAACACTTAAGCTCAGCATCTAGAGAGGCGCCAGTCATGCCCCTAAAACAAAGCAACGGTAAGATCAAAGGCCACTGAGCAGAATCACTACAAAATACCTCACGACAATGGAAGAGTCAGACACAGAGGGAGAGGGGGAAAGAGCACAGCGCACTGTTACAGAAATGGTGCCTGTCTGTATCCTTGCATGATAGGAACCTGCATAAAGCTTTGAACTGTAAAGAACACAAAGCTGGAAAATGCAGTGAGAGAAATGCCGTAACATGCAGTCTCTCTGTATTTACTTTATTCCTTTTACTTATTATAGAGCACCTAATATTTGCCAAGAGCAAGAACTTTGGAGTCAGGTTGCAAGGGCATTAATCTGGGTCTGTCATTCGCTATATACCCTTCCCAATCGCTTAGCTCTCCTATTTCATCGTTTATAAGATAGAGATTACAGCAGGAGAGTGGCTGTGAGGGTTAAGGGAGTTGTCAGACCTCATGTGTTCAGAACTATACTGGGTTCTTAATGGGCATCACTGTGATGATGGCTAATAAGATTTCTGACACAGTGTAGTCATCTCCTCAAAATAAGGTACTCCAAAGCCTACAACCATAGGCTCAAACCGTATTAGAGGACCACACTAAAAACTGTATGGGCTGGCAAGATGATCAGTAGGTAAAACGGCATGTGCTATCAAACCTGATGACCTGAGTTCAATCCCCAGAACCCACAAGGTGGTAGGAGAGAAACGACTCCTCAGAGCTGTCCTCTGACCTCCAAATATGCACAGCTACCTTCAATGTGCATTCCAAACACCTTAAATAGGTCTCTTTTGCAATCTACATACAGACATGAACCCAATACATAAATGTTATTATTATTATTTTTTTTTTTTTTTTGGTTTTTCGAGACAGGGTTTCTCTGTAGCTTTGGAGCCTATCCTGGAACAAGCTCTTGTAGACCAGGCTGGCCTTGAACTCACAGAGATCCACCTGCCTCTGCCTCCTGAGTGCTGGGATTAAAGGTGTGCGCCACCACCACCCAGCATAAATGTTATTTTTTAAAAAAGAAAATGTTTGGAAAGGATAGAAAAGGGGAGGGGAGGGAATGGGAATGGGTAAGTTAAGAAGACTTACCACCGTTTTTGCCTACAGTTCGAAAGCATCTCCAGAAGGCCCGTAAAAATGATGCCCTATTGTGAGGTGTGGCTTGTATAAAGCTGAATTCCCGAAAGAGAATGTGAGTTCCTTGGCATACACTGTTAAAACTGGAAAAAGAAAAATGAAGAATTCATCATTAGATGGAATTCAGAAGGCTGAAACCAGAATGTAAAACCAGAGAGAACCACTAGTGAACAAGGGGGGAGGGGTCTATTTTTTCCACTTGCAAAATTCTCAACTAGAGATTAGATCAAGTCCTTCTATAAAAAAGTCTTTGTACAACTGTGGCCCCCTGGAAGGTCATGTCACCTCTGCTGTGTGCCTCCCAGGAAGTTTTAAGGTTAAATGAGCATCCTTGTCTTTACCTGGATGAAACTGCTACTTGTATCTTCTGGGGGATACCTCTCCTTCACTCCACCTGGCATCACGAACGCCTTGAGCAGGCCTTGCTTCTAAAGACATCCTTTGGTACTAGTCCAACCTGTAACAGCTGCTCAAGGATGGCATGGCTGCGGACAGACCTGGACTATCTGTCTATTTTAGGGGTGCTACAGTACTATGAACACCACTACAGCAACTACAGAGACACATCCTTTGTCAAAGGAACACTGGAGACAAATTAGAACGGGGAGAAGTGGCCCCAAGTGAGAATGTGAAGCAAAGCCCCAGGGCTCATGTGAGTCATTGTTTAAACTGGGCCGGACAGGAGGTAAAATGTACTCTGTTGCTTTTGGATTTTCCTGCCAAAGAAATAGAGGCTGTAGAGCCCAGTGTAATCTACAAATGGAAATTCCATAGGAGACTAAGCAATTATCCAATAAACGTCACCACCAAGGGCAGCTTCAGACCCCAGAAACTCCTAAATTCCCTAACAGGAAAATGATGAATATAAAATATGCTTATTTTTGTGGCAACAAGACAGTAAAGTGAAGGTGGCAAGCAATAAGGGGACATTAGTAATTCCAAATTCCAGTTTTCATTTGATGGGCATCTAAAAGAAGGCTATGGATCACTGAATTGAACAAGAAAACATTTCAGGAGCCATCTAGTCCATTTCTCTTCTCACAGATGAGCCCCCAGGGGAGACTGTCTACTGTCTTTAACAGAGTATGTTATCATTTAGGATAAAATCAGCCTTTCGAATATTAACAGTGCTGTGGTGAAAAATCAGATTAAATACTCTGCTCATGGAAAAATACCACAGAAATCAACTTTTAACACACAAGGCCAGCTGAGAACATTTGGCAAGGCGTGGTATAGAAGAGAGGCCTTCAGAGCTAGGAAAGGGTTAATCCAGCCATGAAGTTTGTGGCAGTGCCACTGTCATCCTACACAAGGAAAATGAAAATTACAGCACATGAGCCAGGAGAGAAAAATGGGGCAGACTACATTCCCAGCAAATGGAGTCTAAAATGATAATGTTGTATCCTAAATTTATGAAGCCATCTGACAAGGAATAGCTTCCCAAAGTCCCAAGGCATGTTTTATACTCAGGGCAGAAAGTTAGTGTCTAAGTCACGGTCTAAACTGCAGAGGAACTAATGATGGTGAAATCACATCCTTCACACAGTTTTTAAATTTTAATTGTGTGTGTGTGTGTGTGTGTGTGCATAAATAAGACTGTAGGTGTCCACAGAGGCCAAAGGTTTTCAATCCTGGTGGAGCTGCTGGTACAGGCAGGTGTGAGTGACCTAATGTGAAAGCTAGGAATTAAATTAGGAATTAAGTACATGCTCTTAACCACTGAGCCATCTCTCCAGCCCCTCAATGTAGTTTTAGACCCTATCTCAAACGCAATATTCTCAAATGCAATAGTCCTCTTGTGATTCTGTCCCTGAGGCAACACAGGCCCCTCATATCACGTTTATGAGTCTCTAACGATTCAACATGCTTTCTCTACTTAAATTTTTATTATTTATTTGCTCACTTATTCATTTATTGGAGATGGCAGGAGATGTGTGTGCCAAGGCACACATGTGAAGGTCAGAGAATAACTTGTATGAATCAGCTCTTCCCTACCACATGGATTCCAGGGATGGACTCAGGTCATACAATGCAATGTGAAGCTCTCCAACTTCAGTATGGCTGCTCTCACTGTTTAGACGCTCATTGGATGGGTTGACTTTGGGTCTGGTTAACTGCACTGCACAATATCTTTTATTTGTAGGTTCTTTGTAGTAATTTTTTTTTTAATTTTTGTTTTTTCAAGACAGGATTTCTCTGTGTAGCCTTGGCTGTCCTGGAACTAGGCCTATAGACCAGGCTGGCTTCAAACTCACAGAGATCTGCCTGCCTCTCTGCCTCCCAAGAGCAGGAATTAAAGGCGTATGCCACAGAATAATAAAGTTTTAATTAAATAAAATGGAAGAATCAACATTAAAAATATCATTAATCAGCCAGGCAGTGGTGGCACACACCTTTAATTCCATCACTTAGGAGGATCTCATTGAATTTGAGGTCAGCGTGCTCTACAGAATGAGTTCCAGGACAGCCAGGGATGTTACACAGAAAAACCCTGTCTCAAAAAACAAAAATAAAAAATATTATCTCTAACCTTTGAAGAAATACAATGAAAATGGAGCAGCATGTAATATCTATTAGATGTTTATGAGGAAGGAGGGAGAGAGAGAAGGAAAGAGACATGCTAGGGAAAATTTGAAGAAACAGGGCTGGGGCCTCTACACTGTTGAGAAAATACATGGTAGCCTTTCTGTAAAACAACTTTATAGTTTCTCAGTATTTTCAGTACTAGTTACATATCCAAAATAGAGAGAAGAAGACATTTGTACACTACAGCGTGTACTCAAGCTCCTGTCATCCCATTGCCCCCAGAGGGTAGTGGGGGTGGGGCAGAGACAGGAGAATGCCCAAAATATTGTCGGCCACCCAGTCAGCTATGCAGCAGAAAACTAACAGAGACTCTGCCTTAAACAAGGTGTCATCTGACTTCTACACACACTCTGTTGCACACACGTGCCCACATCTGTACACACAAATGCACACACAAACACAAGGAGAAGGAAATTCTCAGGTAAAACGAGGCTGTGCCTAGAAATAGTTTAAGAACCCCATTTTAAAGAATGCACTTGCTTTGTTTAATTTTGTGGTTTTACCTCCCAGTTTTTGTTGTTTTAAGATCATTATTATTGCTTTCATTGTCTCAGAGAGGATCCTAACCATGCTCACTGGCTACCTTCCCAACATCAGTTTTCCTCATGTAGACAGGACTCTCAGTGCACAGGCATCTCGAGTGGGAGGTTTTCTCTCTCTCCAAGGAACAAACTTGCCTAGACCAGGTCACACACTGGATGACTTTAAACTCCATCTTGATATTATGATGATATCACTGAATTCCTGTGTAGCATGAACCCCTGAGTATTCAAATTTCACTACAAACATTCTTTCAATTGTTGGGTTTTTTTTCCTGAAAGACTGGAGTTTTATTCTTCAAAAAGTTGGCAAACCCCAAAGATATGTTTCTCTGTACAAATTGGTCCCTGAAGTAACAATCCCTGGATTTGTTCTTTCCTTCCTTGTGAAGCTCAGACAAGGCCTAAAGCTCTTAATTTTTTTTTTTTTTTTTTTTTGCATTGACAATCTGCTACAGAATTTGGCAATGGTAACTTGATGAGAGAAGTCAGTGGAGCATGACCACTCGGCCTGGGATGCAGATCTCTGGAGTTGTTTAGACAGCACACTTGAGCAGAAGCTGCCTTGAACCCACTGATTCTTCTACAGAGCTACAAAGACCTTTCTAGACATGAATTCAGCTGCAGTGTTTCTAACCCATCTACTTCACTGCCCTGTTATTATCTGCCAACCTGTTATTCTATGTACAGTGTACCTACGAAGGGGAAGAAGAGTGATGAGCCTGTGTACAAAGAGTGTTTTGATGTTTTGACAAAGGTGGTTTTAATATGTAGTGCATTTGGAATGAGCCTCTATATGCAGATATGAATCGGGAAAACTGTTGGGTTCATTGACTGTACATTCTCTGAGCAGTAAAGAAATGAGTCCACTGGACTAGAACACAGAGACCAGGCTAGCTGGATGATCCAGTAGGTAATGGCATCTGCCATTGTGGATCTGAGCTCTGTCCCTGGAACCCACATGGTATGTAGAGAGAACTGACTCCAGCTAGTCACCTTCTGGTTTCCATGTACACTTCATGGCACTTGTGTGCATACACATACACACACACAGGGCCAGATACATGCATGCACATACTCTAAATCAATCAACAATGTGGTTTAGAAAAAAACAACCCAAGCACAGAGCCTGCCACACTGACAAGATCTTTGGATCCTAAAATAACTCCAAGCTAGGTTACAGAGATGAGTCAGTGGGTAAAAGCACTGGCCTGATGACCTGAGGTTGTCCTCCAGGCCAGGGATGGCAGTGCGCATCTTTTTTTTTTTTTTTTTTTTTTTTTTAAAGACAGGATTTCTCTGTGTATCCCTGGCTGTCCTGAAATTCACTCTGTAAACCAGGCTGACCTCAAACTCAGAGATCCACCTGCCTCTGCCTCCTGAGTGCTGGGATTAAAGGCGTGAGCCACCACTGCCTGCTCTGTAAGGCTGACCAGTGGTACTTTTTTACTCTCTAATCTTCAGGCAAGTTTTATTCATTAAAATACAAGTGAAATATCATTACAGCCAGGGATACATACATCTTGTCTCAAAAATGAAAAAGGAAAGAAAAAGTAAAAGAAAAAAAAAGTTGTCTTCTGAACCCCATGTGTGCGTCACACACAAACAGTAACTCGTAAAGTAAAACAAAAGATTAGTCCCAAATTTTGGAGGAACTCAATAGGGACTAACCAATCCTCAATCACTATGTAGGTGAGCCAGGCTGGAACACAGAGCAATCACAGAGGTGTGTGACTCACAGTTTCAGTGAAAGACCCAGACAAGCCCATCAGGTCACTGTGGCAGTGGCATTACAAGCCAAGATTTGTTTTCTGAGCAGGTAACTGTCCTGGCAGAGTTCATCTCCAGACCGTGACAGCAGTGACAGACTCTCCTGCAGTGCAAAGAGAAGAACCTGTGAGAGCCCACAGGCCTTAAGAGCTATGAAAAGTCTCTGCAGGGAAAAGATAAAGCTCTAGTTTCTTTCCTTGGTCACTTCAAATGCAGCCACCAGATCCCATAAAGAATTTTCCTAAAATAGAAGTGGAACAGAGCACTTACTCTAAATAGGCCTGTTGCTAAGGACAGAGGAGCCCGTTTCCATACAGGTCACTTCCCAGAAAGGCCAGGCCAAGGGGCTTAGTTCTCACATGTGGCTTCTCTGAGAGTAATCTCTCCCTGTTGATTATTTCACATGTGTGTGGGTGTGCACATGCCACTGTGTCCCATAAGAACAACCTCTAAGAGTGGATTCTCTCCTACCATATGGGTACAAGGAATGGGACTCAGACTATGAGGCATGGCAGCAGGCACCTCTATCCACTAAGCCATCTCACCAGTCCAAGATCTTTGTTTATAATAGTCAAATTCCTGCCAGAGTTTAATTTTTTTCTTTTCATTATATGTACATGTGTGGGTAGGGAGTGTGAACATGAGTACAGGTGCTTTAGGCAGGAGGGCAGGCCTTGGATTGAGTAGGGCTAGAGTTACAGGTAGTTGTGAACTGCTCAGTGTGGGCACTGGGAACCAAACCCAGCTCCTCAGCAAGAGCAATATGTGCTCTTAAGTGTCAAGCCATCTTACTAGCCTCCCTTTTCTTTTTTAAAGACAGAGTCTCACTATAGAGGACAGAATGTCCTCTCTCTCTCTTTTTATCTTTATTTATGTAGGGGGCGTGTGTGTATTATGTATGTTTGAGTGTGAACAATTCACCTTGCCAAGACAAGGTCTCTGTTGTTATTTCTATTACACTCCATATTCGCAGCCAGCTGGCCCATAAACTTCAGGGCAATTATCCTGTCTTAATGTTGGCTCTGAGGCTGAATTCAGGACATCAGGATTGTACACACACTTATAACCACTAATATCTTGCTGGCCCCACAATGTTCTTGAATTCACAATCCTCTTGCCTCAATCTTCTGAGTGTTTGGATTACAAGTGTGCACCACATCCTACTACCAGAGTTTCAAACTCTCTTTTGAAGTCTTCAGGCTTCCAAACACATTTTTTTTTTTTTTTGGTTTTTCGAGACAGGGTTTCTCTGTAGCTTTGGAGCCTGTCCTGGAAATAGCTCTTGTAGACCAGGTTGGCCTCGAACTCACAGAGATCCGCCTGCCTTTGCCTCCTGAGTGCTAGGATTAAAGGTGTGCGCCACCACTGCCTGGCCAAACATATTTCTTAAAGCTTGCTATGATTCACTGCTGACTATCTCTGGATTCAGCTCCTTCCTACTGAGCATTAGCAGAGAAGCAGGATGACTGAGTATCAACTGGAATCTCAGCCACTTCCCTGTAAGCCTAAGTGTGAAGGAATACTTCCATCTCTTATAAGGTAAGTCACTCACTGCAAATGAGGACAGGGAAAGCATGCACCTCAGGATGGGAAATCAACACAAAGCATTGGGGGAAAGCTTACTGAGTCTTTACTCTTTATAGCAAAGGAAAAAAATGTAAATATAAACATTGTGGTAATTAAAAATGCTTTTTATACTAGGCAGTGGCAGCACATACCTTTTATCCCAGCACTTGGGAGGCAGAAGCAGGTGGATCTCTGAGTTCAAGGCCAACCTGGTCTACAGAGTGAGTTCCAGGACAGCCAATGCTACACAGAGAAACCTTGTCTTGAAAAACTAAAATAAAAACAAGCAAACAAAAATGCTTTTCATGTGCTATATTTTACAATCAGGTTGCCATAAATGTCCTTTGTCTTTTTACCAGGTTTTTGATCCTTTTACCCAAGGCCTCTAAAAGAGCTTCCAGTACTTTGTCTAATTTCACTTGGAATCCAAAATAATTACATTTTGTATTTTCTCTGGGGGAAACAACCCCTAACTATGCAGAGGAGCCTGGACAGAGACTGTTTCTCCTTGGCACATTTTCCAGGATTCTGGTGATGACAGATGTCACAAAATAATTCCACACCAGTTCAGAATTATGAATAATAAAGGCTTATTTATTTAAGGGAAAACTTACAGATCACTGTCCTAGATAACAGTCCTCTGCACAAACAGGAACAGAGTCTAGGAACAGCCGGAAGTGGGAGCCAGAAGCAAGAGATGGGGCACAAGTTTACTGCTGCTTTTTAAAGCAAAAGTGACCATGCCCAAATGGGCTGGTATCTTAAAGGCTATTGGCTGAAGGAGCAGAATATGCTCCCACAGCACCTCCCCCTTTTGTTTAAATAAGAGAGTTCCAAACCCAACACAAAACTATATACAATGGAATAGATATCAAGTATAATTAGAATTACAACCAGCATAAACAATATTAAGCAAGGAATGTATTGTAAATGTTTTAATAAACATCCTATCCTAAGGAGTCTAAGTCTTGTATAGGAAATGGCTTGGCTAGATCATAAGGGTACAGTAACTACGACCATCTAATCTTCAACCCCATCAAAGGCCTGGGTAGGGAGATAATATTACTTGAGCAGGCAGAAAGTACAATCAAGCAGCTTCCAAAGTAAGCAATATATGACGGGGAAATTAGCTACCTGAGCAATCACCCAAAGTCTCATTTGCAACACTGAAGCAACCAACTTTGGCTAAGGCCTAGCATAACTGACAGACCATTTTTAGAGGCAGGAAATTTTTCAGAACCAACTTACCCTGTCTTGGCAAGATTTGACAGTCTTTTTCTTTGTGTCCTGTCTATTCATTCCCAGATACCATGTACTTTGTCAGTGGTTGAGGTATGGGCAGTTCCTTGCCCAAAGGCCAATGGTGCCAAGAAGAAAATAAACTCCAAGTGGAGTGTCTTGGGTGCTCAGCATTCTATTGGGAATAGATTGGTGCTGTCAGGAACAATCAGATCTCATGTCAACAGAACCCTAAGTTATTTAAATGCCATGTTCTACAGACCCCTGAAGTGGTTGAAGATTACCTATCTAGACAGAATACAATCTCTATATATCTAAAGAACTCTTTTTTTACCAGCATTCAGCCTAGCTTTCCCTGCCTACCTAAGTTCTACCTTGCTATAGGTCCAAGGCAGTTTCTTTATTCATTAATGGTAATCACAACACACAGAGGGGACTCCCACATCACCTCCCCTTTTCTGTTTAAACAAAAAGGAAGGCTTTAACTTTAACATAGCAAATTACATATTATTCTCGGCGTAAAACGTGTTACTAGGAAACCAAAAATAGAATTAAAACCCATCCAATATGTGAAAATTCATTGCTGGACCTAAAACCAATGACGAAAGTAATTCTAAAAGTCTTGATACACGCTAGCTAAGATCCAAACTGCTCATACAACAAAATAGGTATCAAGCAAGAATTACAGTTATAATATTTATATCTACTTTATCTTTTATCATAACTAAGGAAAACTATAATAATAACTATCTATTCTTCAACTCCATCAAAGACTCCAGAAGGAAATAATATTACCTAAGTAAACAGGAAGTACATTATAAGCAACTTCCAAAACCCTAGAAATGGCAGAGACATCTCGCTGCCTGGACAGTCACCCAAAGTTCCTCTGTAGCGTTGGGGCATCTATCGTCAGCCTACTGGTCCATAGTATCCAGCAGACTCTTTCATGAAGCAGGAAATTTCGAAGATAGTTCAGCCTATATTGGCAGTTTGTCAGTCATTTTCTTCTGTGTCCTGCAGAATGTCTGGCAGACTCTTTCATGAAGCAGGAACCCCAAAGGACCATCTCACCTTTAGGCAAGTTCAGCAGTCATTTCTCTGTGGGTCCTGCATATCCAGTCAAGCAGTCCAGGCAAGGGCAGTTTCTTGCCCAAATGGCTAACCATCTCCATAAAGAGCCTCTTCAATGCCCATCTTCCTCTTGATGTAACTTATACTGCCAGGAGCAGATGTGTCTCACTGTCATGAAAAGTCTTAAGTTCTTAAACATTTTAAATGCCATATTCTGAAGGTCTCTAAAAGATTTGAAGAATACCCATCTAACTGAAATATATCTCTACACATCTAGAAAAATCTAACTAACATGACTACAAGCTTGACTATTATAGATGACTATATAGTAACCTATATTTCTTAATTATACATTATATTTTTAAATGAACTGCACAATCACAATACATTAATCAAGAGCAGAAATATACATATAACTAAGTTGACCTTAAATTTGTATCAATAAACCAGCCGGGCGGTGGTGGCGCACGCCTTTAATCCCAGCACTCAGGAGGCAGAGGCAGGCGGATCTCTGTGAGTTCAAGACCAGCCCTGGTCTACAGAGCTAGTTCCAGAACAGGTTCCAAAGCCACAGAGAAACCCTGTCTCAAAAAACCAAAAAAAAAAAAAAATTGTATTAATAAACCAAGATCCATATCAATGCAAAGTATTCATCTCTATATCATTCTGGTACATCAGCACTGCTGTGCAGGTCTTGCTTCTGTCTTTCCCACCTTCTGTCATCTATTCTCTTCTCTTCACTCTGTCTTAAGGCACACATCTCTTTTGTCACCTAGCTCCCCTTGTCCATGTTTTGTGCTACAGGTGAGGGGAGACATCTGAAAATCTTACACTTCCCCTCTGGCAGATTCTTCTCAGACAGACCTCAGGACAACTTCTCTCCAGTTTCCTACCAGATCACCTACTTTGGATATAATTTCTTATTTCTCCCCTTTTCCTCTTTTCTTTCTTTTTTTTTTAAACGTCTTCAAATCAGGACTAACATCATTTCTTCACATTGCCCTCAAACTGCGCATTTGGTCTCTGCTCCACACTAACCCCTTTTCTTCTCTTTCCTTTGGATGTGCTGGAGCTGGAGCCGAGCTTTGCGCACGCCAGAGACGCACTCCACACTCCACCCTAAAACAACCGTCGCCCAGAGATGGGATCCACCCTAAAAAACCCATCATCCAGAGAAGGGATCTACCCTAAAACAACCATTGTCCAGAGACGGGATCTTGCTACACAGCCCAAACAGACCCGAAATCGGAGATTCATTCTCCTGAGAGCTGGGATTATTACAGTGCACCACCACACTTCCTAGGTATTTTAAGGTAAATTTCATCCTATTTCTTTTGTGTCTATAGCTATAACTTTTAGCTCTTTTTAGAATATATTTTTGTTCTTACTAGAATCCCCCAAAAGGTTCCCATTATTACTATCATCTAAAAATTTCACTGAAAAAAGAATACTATATTTATTTATTTGTGTGTGTGTGTGTGTGTGTGTACACATGCCACAGAACACTATGAAAGTCAGAGAACAATTTGTTGAAGTCAGTTCTCTCTTTCTACCATGTTGGTCCAGGGTTCGGCAGCAGGCATCTTTACCAGTGCTAAGCCATCGCACTGGCCCTCCAATACTATTTGTATTGGTATTATAAAACCCTTTCCTCTGTAACACCCTGTTTAAAAACTAGAAGTACTAAATCATCAGTTTTCTTGGTTCAATATCTGGTCATTCCAAATCATCTTTTGTTCTTATTCAAGATTACATTAATTTGTGGGGGGCCCTCACACGAGTATATTAGTAGTAGAGCCAATCTTGTTAGATATTGACCCAAATGACGACAAAGGCGAAGGGCAAGATGCTGCTGACTCCATTCTCTTCTCCCGGCACCATCTGACCAGTAGGACTTTGCTACTGCTATTGCTAGAGTCATCTTCTTTTGTTACTTGATGCTCGCTGACTGCAGACTTGGTCTCAGTTTTGAAAAAAAAAAAGTTTCTTTCAGGGGTCACAACTATCTTTCAAGCACCCACTTTAATTAAAGCTTCTTTGTGCATGTTGTTTCACCTTTCCAAGAGCAAGTCCACTACATCCCTTCAAAGGGGTGCAGGAACCCAATAAGAGTGGGATAGGCCCTTGATTAAGTAGTTAGCTCAGTGATTCAGTATGCTATGAAAATAATCAGTTTCTTTCAAATGCCTTAACAAAATTGCCAGGCGGTGGTCGTGGTGGTGGTGCACACCTTTAATCCCAGCACTCGGAAGGCGGAGGCAGGCGGATCTCTGTGAGTTCAAGACCCACCTATTCTACAGAGCGAGTTCCAGGATAGGCTCTAAGGCTACAGAAAAACCCTGTCTCGAAAAAAAAATCAATTTTTTCTTATTAATTTTAATTTCTTTCTTCTTTTCTTTCTTAAAGAGAGGGTCTCATTATGTAGCTCTGGAACTCATGGAGACCAGGCTGACCTCCAGCTCACTGAGCTCTGCCTCCCAAGCACTGGGATAAAAGGCGCATATCCTCACTTCACTCTCACTTGCTTGTTCATTCTCTCTTTCTTTCTAACATTTATTCATTTATGTGTGATTAGCTCTGTGAGGATACAGGTGTGGGTGCCCATGTATGCATGTGGAAGTCCATTCTTTTTCCCACTATGTGGGTTTCTGGGGACTGAGCTCAGATTGTCATGCTTGAAGGCAGGCACCTTTATCACTGATCCACACTGCCAGCCTAGATATTTCTCAATACTCTGCTGTCACCGACTGAAAAGCACAAAGCATTCAAGGCATTCATGCAGAAGGACAATGAGGCTTCAAGTCATGGTCAGCTATTTAAGAAGCTCAAGACCAACCAGGGCTGTGAGGCCCTGTCTCAACAACGCACACACAGACAGCACACCGCATGAGAATCCATATTGACAGCTATTTTTCAGCTCAGGGTAGAGCACTGCTATCTAGCATATATACTGCCCAGAGTTTAATTCACAGCACAGAAAAGCAAAAGAAAACCATTTTCTTTCTTTCTTTCTTTTTTTTTTGTTTTTTTGTTTTGTTTTGTTTTGTTTTTTGAGACAGGGTTTCACTGTAGTTTTAGAGCCTGTCCTGGAACTCGCTCTGTAGACCAGGCTGGCCTCGAACTCACAGAGATCTGCCTGCCTCTGTCTCCCGAGTGCTGGGATTAAAGGCGTGCGCCACCACTGCCCGGCATAAGAAAACCATTTTCCTACCAACCTTTAGTAAAAAAGATTTACTTAAGAATTAAAAGATAAGCAGCAAGAGAGACGAGCAAATAATAATGAATATAATGTCTCAGAAAGCAAATATTGATAGTATCATAGTGTATGTTAGCAGTCCCTCTTGTGAGCATATAGTAAAATGCAGTGAAGTTAGAGACACAGGCCCATACTTCGACGTCCATACTCAGAGCAAGATAATAATACACAGCAGTCCAGCAACCCAAGAGTTGCCTGATGGGAAAACAGAAAAGCAAAACACTAAATCTCCTTAAGCAGGATGATAACAACCCGCTCTTTCCTTTTCTTTCTACATCCAGGCCATAGGTGAGCATCTTTCTACCACTGTTCCTGATACTTTGTGCTGCCTTGCTACCACCAATAGGACCAATGAAACATGGACTGAGACTTCCAAACACTGAGCCCACAAGAAACCTTCACTCTTTATATATTTTACAATAATAGAAGATTAACATATACAATATGGATGAACTGGAAGACATTGTTCTAAATGAAATAAGTCAGTCACAATGAGATAAATACTAGAGGGTTCGTTTACATGAGGTTTGTAGAATAGTCAAGCTATAGACAGTCCTAGCATGCTAGTTGCCAGGATTTAAAGGACAGGAAGGACTAAGGAGTTAGTGTTTAATGGGTACAAAGTTTCAGGTTCAGAAGATGAAAAAGTTCTAGTGATGACAGTTACAGGACACTCTAAATGCATACAATGTCACAGAATTATACATTTAAAAGGGGTGAAAGTAATAAATTTTAGGCTTTTTTTTTTCTTTTGGTTTTAGTTTCTGAGACAGGGTTTCTCTGTGTAGCCCTGGCTGTCCTGGAACTCACTCTGTAGACCAGGCTGACCTCGAACTCACAGAGATCTACCTGTCTTTGCCTCCCAAGTGCTAGGATTAAAGGTGTGAGCCACCACTGCCCGACTAGGTCATGTATGTTTTCCCACAATAAAAGAGAAGGGTAAGATATTGATGTTAAATATCCAGAATGCATAGTTATAGAATTGCCTGATAAAATGAGATATGGAAATTATAAACAAAATATTTTTGAATGTGTATGCTTAATACATGCATGCTCATGTATGTTCAGGTACATGGGCACATGTATGCTTGTAAAGGTCAAAGTTTGATGTTGGCTATCTTGCTTTATCATTCTGTACCTTTATTTTTTGAGACAGGGTCTTTGACTAACCCTGGAGCTTCATGATTCAGCTAGACTGGCTGGCCAGAAAGCCCCATGAGCTTCCCGGTTTCTGCCTTCCCAGTGCTAGGCATTCAGATGTGCACCATTATGGGCTTATTTCTTATTTTTTTCAGCTGAAAACACAGATGCAAGTCCTCATGCTCCCACAGCAAGCACTTTACCAGCTGAGTCAGCTCCTCAGCACCAGCTAATAGCATTTAGAGCCAATCTGGAATGAAAGCAACTGTGTCCCGCTGGCGGTGGGGCTCAGTTGTAGAGCGATCTCCGGCACTACATAAAGGATAGAATGGCGGCTCACGGCTCTGCACTGGCACTCTGAATTCATGAGCCGGAGGCAGAGGATCAGATGCTCACATTCACATACTGGAGGGCAGTAGCCTGGGTCAAGTCTCACCACTTCCTAGTCAGTATGACTTTGGCTCAGATACATGGTTTTGTATCACAATTACTTTTTTATTATTGGTTTGTAACAAATCTTTTTCATAAAGTATATTTTGATCATATCTCCAGATCTTTCTCACCTTCCTACTCAGCCAACTCCACATTTTTTCCTCTCTAAAAAGTACAAAAACAAACAAATTGAAAACAAAACACAAACACACACACACCCAAAACATGGAATCCATTTTGTGTTGGCCAATGTCTCCTAAGCATGGGCTTCCCCATAGCATCACTGATAGACCCAGTGTCACTCCACTGTAGAAAACTGACTTTCCTTCTCCCAGTAGGAGTCAATTGGCTCTTAGTTATGGGTAAAATTTTGTGCCAACTTCCTCTTCTCCATGCTGGATTCAATTATTTTTTAATTAGTAAAATTGTGTATTATTAGTTTGCTATGAATCAAATCTGTGAAAGTTTGACTTTTCTGAAAATATTAGTCTTAGGAAATGAATACTTTCCAGAGGCTCTCCATGGTGTCTGGCTTTAGAGATAGCTGTAAAAATTCATATATGAGATAACAGTTTTGGCAAGGTATGAAGAAATGGAAGTAATTTTCTCCAGAAGATGGAGATGTCCAATTCATTCACAATGGAGCATGTTTTCTCGTTAGAGTATGGAGGAACTGTGCCCAGGTCCTGCCCCAAGGCTCTGGAGGGTGGGCGCCTCTCCAGTGAACAAATGTGTGGTACACAGATAGTAAAGCTCTAGAGCATGATGGAGAGATGGGAAAGAAAGAGAAGCAGAGCAGCTCCTGGACTGTGGGGAGAGGAGGAGCTGGGGACACAATGGTGGTGAGGAACAGGCCAGCTATGTGGAGCCTGCGCTGCCACCTGAGGCCATGGTAACGTCCATGATCCTATTGCTGCCAGGGTGTGTGCTGATGTCTGAGGCCATGTAGATGTCCCTGGTCTGGGCTAGTGCCTGAAGCCATGTTGAGGTCCAGGGCTGCTGAGCTGGCCCCACCTCTTCCAGCCTTGGGAAAGCTGTCTCCACCCCTTGCCCCTCACGGGATAAAAGGGCAAGTTCAGCTTCCCTCTCTGCCTCTGCCTCTAAAATGCTCGGGCTCTCACCACGTGCAGCAAGAAGTCCCCAGTGTGTGCGGCCCTTAATCCTGGACTCCCCAGCCTCTAGAATAGTGGCTCTCAGTCTGGGGGGTCAAATGACCCTTTCACAGGGGTTGCCTAAGAACATCAGAAAACACATATTTCCATTACGATTCCTAATAGGAGCAAAATTACAGTAATGAAGTAGCAACGAAACTAATTTTCCGGCTGAGGTCCCCACCACATGAGGCCCTGTACTAAAGAGTTGCAGCATTAGGAAGGGTGAGAACCACAGTTCTAGAGCCAGAAGCCAAATCAACTCCTACTATTTAGTTATCATTTCCCAATCATCAGGATTCAATAGGACAGCAGAGAAGAGAAGACAGTAGGCGGGAGAGAGGGAAATACTGACACAGTGGTGGGACTGAAAGGACAGGGGCACCCGTGAGCGGCCAGCACCTGGGCCACACCTCTCAGATGTCACTGGTTCCTAACCTAGTTTCTCTGGCAGGAAATCTTTCCTTGTCCTAGAAAAGACCTGTGGATAAAGAGAGGATTAAAAAGAAAATATTGTTAAGAAGTGAGGATGCTGGGCTTGCAGCTTTCTAGCCAGGATCCTTTATCTTTCTTGAGAGCCCCCCAGATCTCTTTTATTCTAGGTCAGTAATTTAACACTCTCAGCTCTCAATTCAAAGCCTGTAATGACCTTGCTGTGCTGAATTATTAGTCTAGGATATAGAAAAAGAAAGAGAGAGAGGGGAAAAACCCTCTAAAAACAACAGAGGCCTTTTGATCAGAGTACCAAACTGCAGCTCGCTGTAACTCAAGCTGTCCATTCTTATATGGCAGGAATTAAGGACTCCCCCTGCCAGGCAGGACCCTATTAAAAGACAATAGCTGTTTGAAAAGGGTAAGCAAGTTGATATGGATATAATAGGCCACATATGGGGGCCCCTTTCTACTCTGAAATAAAGCCTCTTCTTACAGTTGTGAGCTGGGAAATCCAGGATTCAGTAAGGCAAGAGGATATAGAACAGAAGAGGGTGGCCAGCCGCGCAGAAATGCTTGAAGGTGCGAAAGAAAGAAAGAAAGAAAGAAAGAAAGAAAGAAAGAAAGAAAGAAAGAAAGAAAGAGCGAGACCAGAAGAGCTCTTTGGAAGAGACGAGCGTCCATCACTGAGAATGGGGGCTTTCAGACCAGTCAGGTGCTCGGGTCACAAGAGCCTTTAGGCCAGTGATGACAAGAATTGGCCAGAATCAAGACAGCAGTTAGTTCCTTTAATTGGTCAACAACAAAAGCCCCCAACCAACAAAGCAGGGCTCTCTTAGCAGAGACCCTACCGGAGCCCAAGAGCAGTCCTCATGCTGGCTAACCTAACACGGCACCACACTAAAGCCTGCATTATGACCTTATGCCACTTGCTATTTCTTGGATGACATTTTTCATAGAAAGCCTGTGAAACAAAGACAGCACACCCTACAGAGTTGCCTGTAAATCACACCCCTCCTAAGAGAGAATGTCATACTAGCTAGCCCATGTTTGCCTGTCCATTGCCCCAGTACTCTTCCCATTAGCAAGTAAAGCTTTTGAAGAATCTTTAATCCACAACAGAATTTCCAACCACTGTTTTAGTTATCTCTAAAATCTTGTAAGCATGATGCAAAATGATTTAAGAGTGATTGAAGGCATTCAAACACATTAATCTGATGATTTATAACTAAAGTCTGAATCCTCAAATGCCTCCGTGAAAATATTAGAGGGATAATTTTCTTTCCTCCACTATACTTTGTCACCTGCCAAATGGCCTTCCAGTTCCCATCCACTGCAATTAATGGGCTAGCTTGATGGGATTATAACTAAAGACAAATACAGGATCTCTAGTGCTTGTTTAATTGAATGTCCAAAAGAGTACAAAGCTTATCTTTAGCAAATGAAGGTTTTGTCGATCAAAGAGAGGACCTGGATTCCTAATGGGACAGATGTGTCATCCTCGATCCAGAGGAACAGGAGCTAAGCTTCCTTTCTACTTGAGTATGCAGAAAGGGTAAGCAGCCTAGAACACTGGCGCTGCTGTCTCCATGAAATACAATCTGCCACAGTTCCCCTCTGGCCACGGTGTATATTGCTCCCCAAAATAAACTATAACGCAACCTCTCAATCTGATTGCATTTTGCATCAACCCCAATCCAGTGAGCTTGTCATAAAAAAACATGCCTGAAACTATGTTCTATGTTAAGAGAAGAAGAGTATAAAGGGATCTGGAAGAGAGGAAAGTAGGAGGGGAAAGAAGGCAAATATCATATGTTCTCTTTCATATGAGAAGCCTAGGGGTGTGTGTGTGTGTGTGTGTGTGTGTGTGTGTGTGTGTGTGTGTGTGGTGAAACTAAACATATTTGGGAGAATTGGGAAATGGAGCTGAATTGAGCACATGTCCTTGTGGCACGATTGAGCATCCTTTGGATATATACCCAAAAGTGGTATTACTGGGTCTTGAGGAAAGTTGTTTCCTAATTTTCTGAGAAATCGTCACACTGACATCCAAAGGAGTTGTACCAGCTTGCATTCCCACCAACAATGCAGAAGTGTTCCCTTGAGTTTTGTGCATGGTGATAGATATGGGTCTATTTTCATTCTTCTACAGGTTGATATCCAGTTATGCCAGCACCACTTGTTAAATATGCTTTCTTTTTTCCATTTGATATTTTTTGCTTCCTTGTCAAAAATCAGGTGTTCGAAGATGTGTGGATTAATATCCGGTCTTCTATTTGGTTCCATTGGTCCTCCTGTGTGTTCTTATGCCAATACCAGGCTGTTTTCAGTACTGTAGCTCTGTAGTGGAGTTTGAAGTCAGAGACTGTGATGCCCCCAGAAGTTCCTTTACTGTACAGGATTGTTTTGGCTATCCTGGGTTTTTTGCTTTTCCAAATGAAGTTGAGTACTGTTCTCTCGAGGTCTGTGAAGAATTTTACTGAGATTTTGATGGGCATTGCACTGAATCTGTAGATTGCTTTTGGTAAAATTGCCATTTTTATTGTCCTAGAATTCCCTTTGTAGTCCAGGCTGCCCTGAACTCACAGAGATCCGCCTGCCTCTACCACCAGAGTGCTGGGATTAAAGGCCTGTACCACCACTGCCAGCTTTTTTGAGGTTTTGAGACTATCTTTCGATATAGGGCTCAAGTTGGCTTTGAAATCGCTATCCTTCTGCTGCCAATTCCTGAATGACAGGATTACAAACATGAGGCACCATGCCTAGCAGAAGTGGAAACTATTGAACTGAAGAATTTAATATTAGAATTTAGCTTGGTAGGTGGGTCCTACCCACAATGAGGACAGAATTAATGAACTAGAAAATAAAATATGCAAAATAAAATCTAAAAGACAAAATTAAGGAAAATGCATAAAAATACATAAGAGACAGAATACTGTGAAGAGGTCTAATATTTATATAATTCAAATCCCCAAAGAAGTAAGGATAAAGAGAAAACAGAAGTAAATTTGAATAGCTTCTAATTGAAGATTTGCCAAAACTTATTTTTAAAAAGAAAACATAATAAATAATCAAGATATGGCCAACAAGATGACTTAGTGAGCAAAGGTGCTTGCTGCCAGGTGTGATGACCTGAGTTCAAACCTGAGTTCACATGGTGACGGGAGAGACCGACTCCCTCAAGCTGTCTTCTGAACTCTAGACATGCAGTGTGAAACACATGAATGTGTGAGCATGCACACACATACACACAAAATAAGTGTAAAAAAAATAAAGACATCAAGATACACTAAACACCAAATATTTTAAATATATTTTTAAAAAGTAATCCTATTCAAAGTATACCAAAACTGCCAAAATCCAGAGACCAAGAAGAAATATCCAAAACATAGCCAGAGATAAAGAATAGGTTATACTCTAAGGAGCGAAAATAAGTGCAGCCCTCAACAGGAGTAGCTGAGACGATGGTTGATGGTAAAATTCTGTCAACCTATACTTTTCCATAGGAAGAAGCTGCTCTTCAAACATGAAGGTGACAATCTCATGAGAACCCTAGTTAGTGGTCAGCTCTGCAGCGCTGGTGATCCGGCCAGAGCAGTGCTCACCAGGAAAGTGCACCACCGTGGATCACAGCCAGGGCCTGAGCTGCCCACTGGTATTGTTACTGATGCTGATAGTTTCATCCTCCTTACAGCAATAGAGCAGAATAGAGGGAGGGCTCAGTATTAGCTCTGCAAGGTTCTTACAGTTCCAATACTATTATATGATACACACACAAAGGGATGGGATCAAAACAATTTTCAGGAGAGAAGGCTTAGAGGTTAAGAGCACTGGCTGCTCTCTCGAGGACACAGGTCCTGTTCCCAGCACCAACCTGGAGGCTCATGAGCATCCCTAACTCCAGTTCAGGGTTCCAATACCCTCTTTTGACATCCTCAGGCACCAGGTGTGTACATGGTTCACATTCATGTACGCAGGCAAAACACACATACATGAAATAAAATTAAAACAATTTCAGAATAGAATCTCCATGAGGGTTGGTATTGGTCATCAGTTTTTTCGCTGCTATATTCTTAGTATCTAAAACACTGACGAAGGTCCAGGCACTCAGTAACAACTCAAGACTGAGTGCATATTGACAGTGATTGACTACAGCTTATCCAACACCAGCTACATCTTAGGCAGAACACCAAGCATTTCACATTTATTATCTTATTTAATCCTTCCTTCTAACAATTTGGTAACAAAATTATTTTTATGTATGACTCTCACAATTATAGCTGAAGCTAAGCAACCTTCCCCAAGTCACATGACAGGCCCTCACACATTATATCTTAACCACTGCACTCCTGTGCCTTCATGAAACACTTAAAGTCCCTTTTTCCCTACCCACACTTCTATTTGTCTTTCCCAATAAAGGCAGACTCCTCCATCGTGCCCTATCTAACTGCTCTTATTTAACCAACAGCCGTTCTTTCTCCTTGTTTTCAGTTCTTAGCATGCTAGTCTACATAATTTAATGCTACTGCAGGAGATTTGATGATGTGCTCCAGTTGTCTGTTCCTCTGTAAGCATTATCCTTTGCCAGAGTACAGCTCTTTACAGGCAAATTCCCACTGATACGGAGTACACATGATAACTCTCTCACAGTACTTACTGTATGGCAAAGGAAGGAAGAAAACGTCTAGTCAGAAAAATGTACAAGAAACAGTGTTTGGAGATCAGATCTGTATGATTTAAAACTTTAACATTGCACTGAACTAAGAAAAACACTCTTGAAAAAGTAGTTTTGACATCAAATTTCCCATAATATCCTTTTTTCCTTTTATCAAGTTAGTGGACGTGCAGAGTAATCTGGACATATCAGTACTTAGTTAAGCCCTCTAGACAGAGCATGTGTATTACATATTAGGTGAAGTATGAGAGTGTGCAGATAAACAATTACCCACACACATGTAAACTGCAGCTCGTGTGGTGTAAACAGATCCCTCCTGTGTGGAACTGCCTGTATAATGCTCTCTTTGGGCTCTGTGGTTTCTCGATGCACTCCAGCGTGAAGAGCAGTGGCCTCAGTGGAGAAAGTCTGCTTTTCATTACCCCGAACACAGCACAGCTAGAATGAAGAGGAGAGACCACACGAGCTGGAACTCACGTCTCCCATTACACCTTGACACTTTGGAATCTAAAGAGGGAGAGGAAATTGAATGGAGACAGTGAAGACCACGGAGGAAGAGGAGGAAGGGAGGAGGATGGAGAGTTAGTTGAGCAGCTAAGAGCACTCACTGGCTGCTTTTCCAGAGGACTAAGGTTCAATTTCCAACACCCACATGGAAGCTCACAAGTGTCAGCGGCTCTGACACTCTTACACAGACACAATAATGCACAGGAAATGTAAAATTAAGTAATCATTTAAAGAGAGAAAAAGAACAAAAAGCTTTGTTAGGCAGTTATCTGAATGAACAATCGAGTGGTTAACACTAATGCCCAACAGTCACATGGTAAATCATCAGCTGTTTGGATCTCCCCAAAACTACACAGAATGGAGGGTGAGGAAGAAGCATTAGAAAAACAGGAGATAACGGAGTCCTCTATCTTGAGACCTATTCAGTTTTGATCCCATTTAAAGAGTGAGAAGAGGAAGATTGTTACTTTCCAATAAATAACAAAGCAGAAGCAAATTGCAGTTAGACCAGAAGGCACACAATAAAGCTAACTGGATATGGCGAGATACTTCATGTGTTATTTGACTTGTTTATATCACATGAGACAAGTATTATAATTCCTGGCAATAATCTAGAGCTGGAAAATCGCACCAGAGACATTAACTAAGATATTTACCGCTGACAGCACTTAAAGACAAGGCCATAAAGCCAGGCATGATCCTGAGGCACACCTGTAATCCCAACACTTGGGAGGCAAAGGCAGGAAGATTGTTGCAAGTTCCAGACCAGCCTGGGCTACACAGCAGGGTCCAGGTTAGCCAGACCAGCCTGGGCTACACAGCAGGGTCCAGGTTAGCCAGACCAGCCTGGGCTACACAGCAGGGTCCAGGTTAGCCAGACCAGCCTGGGCTACACAGCAGGGTATAGGTTAGCCAGGGCTACAAAGGGAAACCAACCTTGGGGGGAGGGGGGGGAAATAGGCAAAGGGAGGAATTCAAAACTGTTTCTGAGCCAGGTGGTGGTGGAATCCCAGCACTCGGGAGCAGAAGCAGGCGGATCTCTGTGAGTTAGGGCAGGCCAAGTACCAAAGCTATTGAGAAACCCTGTCTCGAAAAACAACAAAAAACAAAACAAAAACCAAACAACCAAACAAACAAAACCCCGTTTCTGAAACTTGTATAATCACATAGGAAACACTGCTGTCTCCAAACTGCTGTCATCATGGCCTTCGCTGCTGCCGCAGCCCCAGAAGCCAGCACTCTTGGACTCTACTACCCTGAAATACATTCACAAGCTTTTTCTGATACAACAGTATCCACACCTGACAGCCAAAGAAGGGAGGAAATAGGTGACTCTGACCCTCCGATGGCTCCTAAGAAACAATTTATTTGGGGTAGGTTCTTGGCTGCAGAAGCACTTGCTGTGGCCTGGGAGCTGAGAAACGGGTGAGTGCTCCAGTAAATCCAAGCAGCACAGGGAGGCTTCATTTGCCTTTCCTTTCCTAACTGTCCTTCATTCTCCTCTGTCCCTGTACCGCCATCCTGGTTTATTAAATAACTACTTAAGAGACTAAGGAGATGGTTCAGAGGTTAAGAGCACTGGCTGTTCTTCCAGTGGTCCTGAGCTCAATTCCCAGCAACCACAGGGTGGCTCACAGCCATCTATAATGAGATCTGGTGCCCTCTTCTGGCCTGCAACAGACATGCAGACAGAACACTGTGTAAATAATAAATAAATAAAACTTAAAAAAAAAAAAAAGAGCTGCTTAAAGTGCCAGACTGCCACTCTTTCCCGTCCCTCGGCCAAGGCTGCCCCCACACCAGACAGCTCTGAGGGTTCTTCCCTGTCCCTCGGCCAAGGCTGCCCCCACCAGACAGCTTTGAGGGTTCTGGGGAAATTGTAGAAACAATTAAAAGCACAGAAGAATTTAAATTGCTCTGTTGAATTGATAAAGTCACATTTGTTAACTTCTGATGGCTATTTTATATTATTAATAGTACAGCAGATTTGTTGGTTCATATTTGTGTCTACTTGACTCCCAGAGGGTACTCTGGGAATTAGCAGAGTTGTGGTGAAGAGGGAATATGAGGGCTAAGACTAAGTAAGGGTCTGTTGGAGGAGAGAGCCCCTTGTTCGTTCCCAGCTGCCGGGCTAGCTTAGACCCGAAGTAATAACACAGAAACTGTATTAATTAAACCACTGCTTGGCCCATTAGCTCTAGCTTCTTACTGGCTAACGTTTACATATTAATTTAACCCATTTCTATTAATCTGTGTATGGCCATATGGCTGGGGCTTACTGGCTAAAGTTCCCAGCGTCTCTCTCTGGCAGCAGCTCCATGGCGCGTCTCTCTCTCCCCCTTCCTTCTCCCAGCATTCCTCTTAGTTTTCCCCGCCTAGCTCTGTTCTACCCTATCAGTTTCTTTATGAACTAACCAATAAAAGCAACACATAGACAGAAGGACCTCCCACACCAAGGGTCTTTAAATTATTTATAGATTGCAAAAAGTCAAGTTATTTTTCTAAAGAGAAATGTTTCAGTGTGAAGAATTATACCTAATTTTATAGTAGTATTTGCAAAAGCAGCTCCCATGAAAACAACCATTATCAGCTTCTTAGGAAACTTCAGCCTTCATTTCCTCTGAATGGTTACCTAGCAGTTGAGTTCCTCTTAACTTGGGAAAGAGAGGGGTGAGGCAGTAACAGGCTCTTTCCCGACAGAGGAAAATAGAACCAGTTACTATTTTTGTAACTTTTGACTCTGACCTCTCATTGAGTTAGGGGACCAATGATCTTAAAATCACTTCCTCAGTTACCAGGTCAAGTGCTGCTTGCTGGGTGATTTCCTGTAATGGTGACATGAAGGGCCTGAAGAAGAAAGATGGGCTTTATACAACAGGCAGTCCCTTGTATCCGAAAAGGCTCTGGATCTTTCAGTGTCAGATAGAACCTCGTGGCACTTAGCTCTTCTGCTCTAGCGCACCTCTGCTAATACAGAAAGAGCCAGAAATCTGTGTGGGTTTCACAATGGCAGAGTAACAGAAGCGTCTGGGCCAGTAACAGGTCAATGTTGCTTTAACTGAAGACAAAATCTATTCCTAGCAATTCTGACTCTCTGAGAATTCAGTTGCTGACAAAATTACTGAAATTGGTAATTTTCAGTTACAATGTGTCAGCTCTAGCTAAGAACTGAACTACGGAACAAAGGCTGGCTCTTGGAAGAAGCACTACCCCTTTTGAAGACTCCTGGAATAAGATTAGTCACCATTGCTTCACCACACCACAATCTGACTTAATTTAACAACAATAAGTAGAGAAATCATGGGGCAGAAATGACCCAGAGAAGTCTTAAATCCACCCTTGGTTCTAAGCCATGAGCTTGGAGGTCTCCGGTATGTTTCTTATTGCCCAGTCCTCTGCTGCTCTGTTACCATAGGCACAGGGCAAAGCAAAACAGCAATATTCGCGTGGTGAAAAACCTGACAATTCTAGAAATGTAAGCTTTTGCCCTGATTGTTCTAGGCTGTTCACAGGCCTTGGAGTACTTGTCTTATAAAAGAAGAAACAATCCTTGTTTATTATGTCATGTGTATGGTGCCTGGCAGTGCCCACAGAGCCCAAAGAGGGAGTTAGGGCCCACTGGACTGCAGTCACAGACAGCTGTGAGCTGCTATGTGGTTGATGGGAACTGCCCTTGCATTCTATACTTTCTAACCATGGATTGTTTTTATTACAATTATATATTTGGTAATTTATGAATATGTACTACTGGGAATTTTTTCCTCTATGAGTGAATTAATAAGATTCACATTTCATGGATTTAGTCTAATCAGGACAATAAAGAAGGAATTTGATGCTGCAACTTTTTATGACAGTAATCCAAAACAGCATTTAACTTCTCAAGTGAATTCTGATGATTACTATGTCTTAGAATGAAACTGATGTTCATTTCTTAAAACATGATAAAGAAAATCTCCTGTTTCCACATTTATACTAGATGACTGCTTTATTGCTTATCAAATGTGAGCAAGGCACAAGGGAGGCCACTGTCCTTTTGCTAAGACAGTAATTTCATTAGGGCATGCACCTTGGCTTGCTCCCTGAAACAGCCATTGCCAAGAACACAGAAGCACAAAACTGAAATAAAATTCTCTTTCCTGACCCAAGGAAGAGCAAGCAATCAAGGCAGACAAAGAGAAGGGGAGTCTGACTCCTGATAAGATAGTTCTCAATGTCTTCTCCTCCAACAGTCTTCAAGGCATCCCATAAATCATATTACCCTGGTTATTTATCTCATTATAGTTGTCAGCTGTATATCCTTCAGAATGTTACTTTTATGCATCTGAATTTCCAAATGTATGAAATGAGAATAATATTGTTACCTTGCCTCACAAGTATGTGGAAATTCAATGTCATTGTCTGCTGAGAGCACTACTTGGCACAGTGCTCAGCAATTATAGCTCGTTGCATCGTCAGTTTGCTCTCTTGTTGAAACACAGTGTCCATAAGGGTATGCACCTTGTTTTTTCCTGGTATCGGCTGTGGTAGCTTGACTGTAATGGCCCCCATATACTCAGAGAGTGGCACTATTAGGAGGTGTGGCCTTGTTGGAGGATGTGCGTCACTGTGGGGGCGGGCTTTGAGATCTCTTTTGCTCCAGCTTCACTCAGTGTGATGATAGACAGTTTGACTTCCTGCTTCCTGCAAGCTATAAGACTTTCAGCTACTCCAGCACTACATCAGTACCATGTCTGCCTGCATGCCGCATGTTCCCTGTCATGATGATAACAGACTGAACTTCTTAAACTTTAAGCGAGCCACCTCAAGTCTTCTTTAAACAGGAGTTATGGTGATCATAGTGTCTCTTTACAGTAATAAAAACTCTAACTGAGGGGCTGGAGATATGGCTCAGTGGTTAAGAGCACTGGCTGCTCTTCCAGAGGTCCTGAGTTCGATTCCCAGCGACCCCATGGTGGCTCACAACCATCTGTAATGAGATATGGCGCCGTCTTCTGGCATGCGGACATACATGGAGGCAAAATGTCGTATACATAGTAAATAAATAAATCTTAAAAAAAAAAAAACACCTCTAACTGGACAGAAATTGGTACCAGGGACTGGAGTACTGCTGTGACAGGCCTGACCATGTGACTGTTCAGAGGAACCTGGACTTTGGTACTTTTGGTTCGGAAAGCAGTCGAATGCTTTAAGCACTGCTTAATTTGCCATCCTAGTAGGAGCTTGGAAGGCGTGGTGCTAAGGGTTATATGAAGTATGGGGGACTGACTCAAGATGTTTCAGAGGAGAAGAATTTTAGTATGTTGCCTAGAGATCAGTCTTGTGATATTTGGTGAAGGAAGTGGATGCCTTTTGCCCTTGTCCAAAGAGTCTGCCTGAGGCTAAAGTGAAGAGTTTTAGATTAATTTCATTGGCAGAGGAAACCTCAAAACAATCTAGTATAGACTCTGTCATGTGGTTTTTAGTGGTAATTCTAATTTTAGTGTGATTTATAATGAAAAGGAGCAAGCTGAGTAGGGTAAATTTCAAAATGAAAAATTTGAGGAGAAAGAGAGCAGCAAAAAGTGAAATAGAGTTAAATTCTGTGTTCAAGGATTAAGAAATAGTATAAAGGGAGTAGTGACCTCAGGGCTTTCAAGATCCCACCCAGCTAAGTTTCCAACTTGTGAAAAAGAACTAAAGAAAAGCTTTAACTGTCACACACTGACAGTTATTCCCCTGCCACCACACTAGAGGACCCCTAACCTGCCCCGCTCTCACCAGGGGACAGAACACTCCTCAAACAGCTAGCTCCTAGGTCTCTCAAACCTCAACATGAATTCCTTTCACTGCCTGTCTGGAGGACAACGTCCAGAGGTATGTTACATTACATATAGCACAGAAGAAGAGCCTCTAGGGTGTGCCTTCCTTATTCCAGGCTCTCCAGTGCTCAGCCCTTGGAGACACATGGTACTGGGCAGTCACTGTGTTACAGCTTATTAAGATTTGCTGGGATGCCCACTGTAAGAATGTAATGTTAGAATCCAGCTGCTGCTCAGGCCACAGTACACTCAGCAGCCCTTCCTTCCCACTGCTTCCCACAGGGCACCATCCTGAGATGATGCCATGTGGGTTCCTAGCTAAAAGACTTCCAGGTACCAAAATCTTACACCTGGGGAAATGAGTTTACATCAAAGAGAGTATTGGTTGTTACACATCCTGTTCCCCATCCATTTCCCTGCTTCCTGCATGGGTATCAGAGAGCCAGGCTACAGGCTTGTTTAGTAAAGCCAACCATCTTCAGAAAGGTGAAAGAACAGACTCCCACTTCTGTCATGTGAGCCCTGACCACCTCTCTTCAGAGCCCCAGCCATGCTGTCTGGAGTCTGAACTCTCCTCAGAGCCCTTGCTATGCTGTTGTTTATATTCTGACTGTCTACAGAGTTAAAAACTCTTTTGAGGGGCTGGAGAGATGGCTCAGAGGTTAAAAGCACTGGCTACACTTCCAAAGGTCCTGAATTCAATTCCCAGAAACCACATGGTGGCTCACAACCATCTGTAATGAGATATGGTGCCCTCTTCTGGCCTGCAGGGACATATGCAGACAGACCACTGTATACTTAATAAAAATAAATAAATCTTAAAAAAAAAAACTCTTTTGATAAACTCCGTGTCCCCAACAATCTGCCTCAGTTCCTCCTGAGCCCGTTCAAGACCTTTCACTTATGGACTATTGAAAACATGGGAAATCAAGAGGGATATCACAGGCTAGAGAACAAACCAGCAGAAAGGCCTATGAGAAACACCTGTCACTCAATGTATGAGAAGCCCAGACTTGATGAGATGCAAGTGTACAATTTATATGCTTTTTTGAAAGTTGGCTGGGTGGTGTTAGTGCACGACTTTTAATCCCAGTACTCGGGAGACAAAAGCAGTCAGATATCTGTGAGTTTGAGACCAACTTGGTGTACAGAGTAAGTTCCAGGACAGTCAGGGCTATACAGAGAAACCCTGTCTTGAAAAACAACAACAAAAACAAAAAGTCATGCTTACTGTTATTTAAAGACAGCTTTAATTGATCTCCTTGAACGCCAATGAACTAAGATTGCCAGACAAGGCTACAGGGTAAGCTTGAATGATACAGTTACCAGGGAGCACTCAGGAGTTATACAAACAATAAGAAACTTAAAAAACATTAGTGGTAGGGATGGGCACAGAGAAAATGTAGAGGTCAATAAAAATCAATTAAAAAAAAATTAGCAGCAAAGGCTTCCCGTACCATTAGGCGGGAAAGCAGCTTGGAGGCAGTGGTAACAGCAGACTTGGTAATGCTGCAAACAATGCTTCATTTCTTAACTCTGATAGTTACTAGCTTTAGAAACTGAAGTCTTTTTACCTTTAAATTGAGGAGCCCCATCAATAAAATAGGGGTAACAATCACATCTAGTTCAAAGAACTGTAGCAGAGAGGCACAGCGTGAATTAAAAACTGCTCACTGTGTCATCATTAGCAGTAGTAGGTAAAGCTTTGTCAAACTCATCTCAAAATTGAAGCAGTTTCAACCAATGTCAGAACTCTGCTCAGGTTAGCCAACAGAGAACAGCTTTTGTTTGTTTGGTTGGTTGGTTTGGTTTTTGTTTTTCAAGACAGGGTTTCTCTGTAGCTTTGCAGCCTGTCTTGGAACTAGCTCTTGTAGACCTGGCTGGCCTCAAACTCACAGAGATCCGCCTGCCTCTGCCTCCCAAGTGCTGGGATTAAAGGCGTGCGCCACCACCGCCCGTCTGAGAACAGCTTCCTGAGAGATTGGTGGTCTTCTCTCATGAATCACTATAGACCAGTCCCTGAACAAGAGAGCATTTTCTTTAGATACATCAAATTCACGTAGTAAAACCAGAAGCTTCCACCATTTGGGTCTCCTAATACCACCCTACTACTTCCCATTCTGTCACAGAGCCTTAAGTCCTTTTTTTTTTTTTTAATGTCTTCATGGCTTTGATGCTGGTTCACTTTTCACACATCAGAATAACTTACTTTGAGCCAGAGTTGGACAAATGTCAGGTATGTGCCATCTACATACCTTGTAGAAATTGTAGTTTTCTGAGAAGAAGAAACAGCTCACTTGGCAACTAGATTTCTATCAGTATTACGAAAAAAATTATGAATTCTTTTTTAACAGTGTATTAGGATATTAAATTTAAAAAACAAAAACTCAAAACCTATCAGGAGTCACCAGCATACTGGCTTTCTAGAGTTCAGTATCATTTACACAGGCAACTGCAGCTTGTTATTGGGAAACTAGAAACACCTTGTATTTCTTGAAGGGAAGAACCTATAGAGCTTTACTCTCTGAAATCAACAATAGATAGGGGTTGGGGAGAAAATAGTCCATATGAGAGGATCAAGAATAAGAGTATTAGGAAACACCACCTGCAACCACACAGAGAGGACCAAGAGGTGAGTGACCAGCCACCCTGCGGGACACCCCACTCTTTAGGCCCTCCATACAAGGGCAAAACCCAGGGCCCCTCCCCCACCTGCCTCAGCTTCTCTAACCAGCCAACAGGTGAGTTTCCTGCAGGTAGGCTGCTCCAAAACCGCAAGACACAGACCGTGACAGTACATAGCAGACCAATAACAGTTCCCAAGACACAGACAGCCACTGCAAGTATTGGACTAAGATGCAAAGACACTGATGGCATCAATTGAAAAAACGAATGGGTGGGCAACAATGCAAGAATTCATCCAACAATCTAAAAAGCAACATGGTAACACCAGAACCCAGTGGTCATACAACAGGAAGACTTTATCATCCTAACCCAGAAGAAGCAGAAGAAAATGATCTTAAACATAACTTTAGGAAGATGATGGAGACCTTTAAAGAGGAAATTAAAAACTCCCTTACAGAAATGGAGGAAAAGACAAACAAAAAAAATTGGAGGAAGTTAATAACCCTCTCAAAGAAAACCAAGAAAAAAACAAACAGGTGAAGCAAACAGTTCAAGACTTGAAGTCTGAAATAGAGGTAATAAAGAAAACACAAACCAAGGGAATTCTGGATATAGAAAATCTGGGTAAATGAATGGAAACTACAGAGGCAAGCATAACCAACAGAATACAAGAGATAGAAGAGAGAATCTCAGGGGTTGAAGATACTATAGAGGAAATAGATTCACTAGTCAAAGAAAACATTAAATCCAACAAATTCTTAACACAAAACATCCAGGAAATCTGGCACACCATGGAAAGACCAAATCTAAGTATAATAGGGGTAGAAGAAAGAGAAGGACTCCAGCTCAAAGGCACAGAAAATATATTCAACAAAATCATAGAAGAAAACTTTCCCAACCTAAAGAAGGATATCCCTATGAAGGTACAAGAAGCTTACAGAACACCAAATAAAACTGGATCAAAAAAAAAAAAGTCCCCTCGCCATATAATAATCAAAACGCAAAACATAAAGAATATTGAGAGATGCAAAGGATAAAGGTCAAGTAACATATAAGGGTAGACTCATCAGAATTACACCCGACTTCTCAATGGAAACCATGAAAGCCAGAAGGTCCTGGATAGATGTGCTGCAGACACTAAGAGACCATGGATGCAAGCCCAGACTACTACACCAAGGAAAGCTTTCAATCGCCATTGATGAGAAAAAAACAAGATATTCCATGACAAAACCTTTAAACAATACCTATCCAGGGGCTGGAGAGATGGCTCAGTGGTTAAGAGCACTGGCTGCTCTTCCAGAGGTCCTGAGTTCAATTCCCAGCAACCACATGGTGGCTCACAACCATCTGTAATGAGATCTGGCGCCCTTTTCTGGCGTGCGGCATACATAGAGGCAGAATGTTGTATACATAATAAATCTTTTAAAAAAATCTATCCAAAAATCCAGCCCTATAGAAAGTGCCTAGAAGGAAAACCCCAACACAAGGAAGCTAGCTGTATCCACAGAAACACACCAACAAAACCCAAAGAAGGGAAACACACACACTACCACCGAAAAATAACAGGAATTGACAATCACTGGTCATTAATATCTCTTAATATCAATCGACTCAATTCACCCATAAAAAGACACAGGCTAAGAGAATGGATACAAAAGCAGGATCCATCCTTCTGCTGTACAAAAGAAACACACCTCAACCTCAAAGACAGACACTACCTCAGAGTAAAGTGTTGGGAAAAGGTTTTCCAAGCAAACAGACCTAAGAAACGAGTGGGTGTAGCTATCCTAATAAAACAAAATAGACTTCAAACTAAAATCAATCAAAAGAGATGGAGAAGGACTTTATACTCATAATAGGAACAATTCATTAAGATGAAGTCTCAATCCTGAACATCTATGCCCCAAATACAAGATCACCCACATATGTAAAAGAAACATTACTAAAGTTTAAATCACACATCAAACCCCACACACTAATAGTAGGAGACTTTAAACACTCCACTCTCACCACTGGACAGGTCAATCAGAGAGACACCTAACAGAGAAATAAGAGAACTAACAGATATCATGACTCAAATGGAATTAACACCCAAACACAAAAGACTATACCTTCTTCTCAGCACCTCATGGAACCTTCTCTAAAATTGACCACATACTCAGTAACAAAGCAAACCTCAACAGATACAAAAAATTGGAGTAACCACCTATATCTTATCAGATCACCATGTCTTAAAATTAGAATTCAACAGCAACACTAATTTCAGAAAGCCCACAAACACATGGAAATTAAACAGTGCTCTACTGAACCACCCCTGGGTCAAGGAAGAAATAAGAAAGAAATTAAAGACTTCCTAGAATTCAACGAAAATGAAGGCACAACACATCCAAACCTATGGGACATTATGAAAGCAGTGCTAAGTGGAAAGTTCATAGCACTAAGTGCCCTCATAGAGAAAGTGGAGAAAGCTCACACTAGTGACTTAACAGCACACCTGAAAGCTCTAAAATAAAAAGAAGCAGACTCACCCAGAAGAATCTCAAATAGCTGAAAGACTCTTAAGGTAATGTTCAACATCCTTAGCCATCATGGAAATGCAAATCAAAACAATTCTGAGATACCATCTTACACCAGTCAGAATGGCTAAGATCCAAAACCCCAATGATAGCTTATATTGGAGAGGATGTGGAGTAAGGGGAATGCTCCTCCATTGCTGGTGGGAGTGCAAACTTGTACAACTATTCTGGAAATCAGTGTGGTGGTTTCTCAGAAAATCGGGAATCAATATACCTCAGAACCCAACAATACCACTCTTGGGCATACACCCAAAAGATGCTCAATTATACTACAAGGACATTTGCTCAACTATATTCATAGCAGCATTATTTGTAATAGCCAGAACCTGGAAACAACCTAGATGCCCCTCAAACAAAGAATGGACAACAAAAATGTGGCACATTTATACATTAGAGTACTACTCAGCAGTAAAAAACAATGACATCTTGAAATTTGCATGCAAATGGATGGAACTAGAAAAAACCATCCTGAGTGAGGTAACCCAGGCCCAGAAAGATGAACATGGTGTGTACTCACTCATCAGTGGATACTAGCTGTAAAGCAAAGGATAACGAGCCTATAGTCCATGACCCTAGAGAAGCTCAGTAACAATGTGAAACCTATATAGATCCACCTGAAAGGGGGAAATAGACAAGATCGCCTGACAAAATTGGGAGCATGGGGGCTGGGGGAGTAGGGAGGATAGAAGGAAAAGACAAGGGAAGATGGGGAGAACTTGAGGGAACAGGATAGTCGAGATGGAGGAAGGACAGAGATGAAAGCAAGGAAAGAGATATTTTGATTTAGGGATCCATTATGGGGCTAGCAAGAAACCTGACACTAGAGAAATTCCCAGGAATCCACAAAGATAACCCCAGCTAAGACCCTAAGCAGTAAGGAGAGGGTGCCCAAACTGGCCTTGCCCCGTAGTCAGACTGATGAATATCTTAAATGTCACCATAGAACCTTCATCCAGCAACTGATGGAAACAGGCAGAGACCTACTTTAGGGCACTGGGTTGAGCTCCCAAAGTCCAGCTGAAGAGTGAGTGGAGTGAGAATATGAGCAAAGAGGTCAAGACCATGATGGGGACACACCCACAGTTTACCTGAGCTAATGGGAGCTCACCAACCCCAGCCGGACAGGGAAGGAAACAGCATAGGTCCAATTCATAGGTCCCTCTGAATGTGGGTGACAGTCGCATGGCTGGGGCAGACTGAGGGGCCACTAGCCGTGGCACCAGGATTTATCCCTACTGCTTGTACTGGCTGTTAGAGAACCTATTCTCTTTGGATGGATACCTTGCTCAGCCTAGATATAGTAGGGAGGGCCTTGGACCTTCCCCAAAGCAATGTGCCTTACCCTCTCTGTGAGGAGTGGGTGGAAGGTGGGGTGGGGGCCTAGGTGGAGGGAATGGGAGAAGGGAAGTGGGAAATGGGATTGGTGTATAAAATGAAAGAGGTAGTTTGTTTTCTTTTCTTTTTCTTTTTTTAAAGAATAAGAGTAGTAGACAAGTACACCATAGCTTAAAATGTACTTCCTAATACTTTCACTGACATCTTTACACACTAGTGCACAGCACGCCAATGCTGGGGTAACAACAATGGAAAGAAATGATGCCGAGCCACAAGAGGCCAGGAAAACAGTGGAGACACTTAGAGAGGAGATGGGGCAGGAGGATGGAAGAAGGCCAGGCAGAGCGTTCCCCAAAGTGTCATATTTCACTTGCCAAAGAGCTGCCTAAGAGCTGGTACAGATTAAATGTCCTGGAAACTCAACTCTTATCAGTTCTGTAAAAGCAAACACGGCTATGTGATCTCAGGCTTTATTCTCTGTCCACACCATGAGAACAGTATGCTTCCTGTCTCTACTTCATCCTTCTGTAGAAGACTGAGTGAAGAAACTAGCTCTCTTCCCAAGAAACTTGCCTAGCCCCCTGAAACTTAAAAATTCCAATGGATAAAAACATCTAGATTTTCAGGCTGGGAAAGTAGTTTATTGGTAAAGTGCATGCTTAACGTAAGTAAGACACCAAGTTCTATCTATAGTACCATACACGGAAGGAAGGAGGGAAGGAAGGAAGGAAGGAAGGAAGGAAGGAAGGAAGGAAGGAAGGAAGGAAGACACCAGGTTCTATCTATAGTACCATACACATAGGAAGGAAGGGAGGGAGGGAGGGAGGGAGGGAGGGAGGGAGGGAGGACAGAAGGAAGGAAGGACAGATGGAAGGAAGGAAGGGCGGACGGACGGATGGACAGACGGATGGACGGACAGACGGACAGACGGAAGGAAGGACAGACGGGAGGGAGGGAGGACGGACGGATGGATGGACGGAAGGAAGGAAGGAAGGCAGGCAGGCAGGCAAAATGAAGAAGAAAAAAGAAATCTATATTCTACTAAATTTCTTTCCAAGAAGTAAAGCACAGCAAAAGAACTAGGGTGAGTAAAATATTCCCTTTCCTTTAATTACAACCCACATTGGGGAGGCCACTAGAACAGGTGTTTAGTGCCCAAAAAGCCTCTGGAGAGCTGATAGTGGAAAAAGACACCTTTGTATTCAGGGAAGATGGACTTCAGTTCTGAATTACCTTAAAAGGAAGCTGGCAGTGGTTAACTCGCCCTTTCTTAGAATGTTCCAAAAACACAAGAAAAGTTATATACAATAGTAAGGGTATATTAGTTATAATACTAATAAACACAAAATAATCAGTAAAAATAATACTGCTTTGTGCTTCTTTAGTACAACCTTTCATGAAGATTAAAATGTTTTAAAGTGATTAGCTTAAAAACCACTTGGTAATATTCTCAAAATAGCAATTATGTTGATTTTCAAACACTCAATGTATACTTTACAATCAAGTATGACCCTTTCAAAATATATAATCATTAAGCAATTAGTACAACATCCTGTGAAAAGAAAGTGCACAGGCACAACATTCAAAACAAATTCATGAGAAAAACCAGCCATGAAAACAATCACCAAGTAACGGAAATCAGTTAGTGTTGTGGATAAAGGACAAAGTTAAAAATCGTAATACAGGTAGGACTAGAGAGCTGGGTCAGTGAACAAGAGCACTGGCCACTGGTGCAGAGGGCCCTAGGTTGATTCCTAGCATCCACACAGTGACTCACAACCGTCTGTAATTCCAGTTCCGGGGAGTCTGATGCCCTCTTCTGACCTCTGTGGACATGTACATGGTGCATGGATACACATGTAGACAAAACACTCATACACATAAAATTTAAAAATAAATTAATCTTAAAAGGTAAAACCAACAAACAAAAATCATAAGGAACAAACATACCTAATAGATCAAAAAATCACCATAGTCCTGACCGACCATCCATTAGACACGCCACTGAACAAAGTAGCTGCACCAAAGGCATGCTCTTGTTCCTACACATGTGAGGCAGCCTTCAACCATCCTATCCAGCCAAGAGTCATTACCACTACATCATCTCTACTGGTTCATGCACCCTGCCTGCTTCCAAGTACTTCCTTTGGGCCTGCCCAACTAGCAAAGCACTAGTACTCACTATTCAGTGAAGAACCGGGCAATGCCATACTGGCTAATGTCTTCCCTGTTTTCCAGCAGCTGGCACACTGCATCCTCCATGTATGTAAGGACATGTCGCTGAGCTGCAAACAGAAAAGAAAAAGTAAGGAAAAATGGGAGAGATTAAAAAAACAAATTTCTTCCAATCCCAATGAGAAGCCATGGAAGTCAAGGTGTTATCTCTGTCCTGGCGGGGTGAAGAGAGACACAGCTCGCTGGCCATAACTGAGCTGTGATCCCAAAGGGTGAAAGAGATGAGTGCAAACATGACCTACTGAGGCCTGACTAGCCGCCAGCATCACCATCTATTCTTGTTTTCAATACCCAAGGGCTCCAGCCCCCTTTCCTCTATGCCTTCTATCCTCTCCCATCTGTGCATAGCCAGATATATTCAAGGAAATAGATGATCTGATCCTAAAGAAAATCAGATCTCTAATTTTAAAAAGTTACTGGAAAAGGCTAAGGACATGACAATTTCAGTGCTGTTACAGGTGTACATTATTAACCTTGGGAAACAGCAAGAACTTATTAGGTATACTTATTGTTAGATATACACAAGCTGCATTTGGCCAGGCAGTGGTGGCGCACACCTTTAATCCCAGCACTCGGGAGGCAGAGGCAGGCGGATCTCTGGGAGTTCGAGGCCAGTCTGGTCTACAGAGCTAGTTCCAGGACAGGCTCTAAAGCCACAGAGAAACCCTGTCTCGAAAAACCAAAAAAGAAAAAAAAAAAAGAAAAGAAAAAAACCAAGCTGCATTTGCTGTTGCTGGGAAATGTGTGAATTAATCACAAACTTGTCGAAAAAGCTTGGCATAGAAAGACAAGTATCAAAGCGACTGTTAGGGACTGAGGAAAGGATCAAAGGGGAGCAGGACACAGAGGGAAGAGAAAGAAGGGTGGATATGATCAAAGCATGATGTACATACAGATATGGAAACGTCACAATAAAATCAATTAGTTTGTATAATAGTTAACAATAATGTACAATAATAATGTTAATTAAAATTTATTCTTTTCAAAAACCACATCTATCTTGTAAAGACAGATAGAAATAGGTAGATAGAGGTAGAGAGGCAGATTTATTTGTTGTTTGTTTTTTTGAGACAGAATCTCATTATCTAGCCTTGGCTGGTCTGGAATCACTAAGTAGACTAGGTTTGGCCTTGAACTCAGAGAGATTTACCTGCCTCTGCCTCCCTCCCAAGTCTTAGGATTAAGGGTGGCATGTGCCTCTGTGCCCAGTGTAATAGTATATTAAAGTCAGAAAGACCTGGGTTTATATGACTGCTTTTTGCAGCTTAACTTTGAATAGTTACTTAACTTACATTTGTTTGGGGCTTTATCAAGTGTACAAAGCTATGCAATTTAACTCTACAGTAAAAACAAACAGAAGAAAAGAGTTACAAAGAAGTAAAGATGCTTGTAACCCTGTCTTGAGAGTAAAGCTGTAAAATAATACATGTCAAATTCTAACACTGTTCTCAAAATATTAATCATCATGATCAAGTATATTAAACTAAGAAGAAAAGCCAGACTAATATTACAACACATTCATGTGTCACTGCTGTATCCACTTCACAAAACCCTTCCTTCCCTGGGCTCTCGGGCTTTTGATGACTTACCTGCACCTATGGAAAGTGCAAGAATTCAATATTCCCTCCCCCATTTCATTTCATTTAGAAATGAAAGAACGTCTACTTAGAAGCAATCCTGCTCCTTCTGCTCCCTAGCTCCAAGGACTGAAAGTCAGTGAGAATGTTTTTGTAATAGAGTCAAAGTATTTTCATCCTAGGGGCAAAAAAGGAGAATTTTTTTTTAAATAGACTGGAGGGGGAGTAGGATTTTGCCTGTTTAACATTTATCATTCAGTCAGACACTTAGTTTACTATATTACAAATAATACCTACTATTTTGAGCCCCTATCCAACTTATTGAACAATGTGCCAGATAATGTATTAATTGTTCTAATGCATAATTTTATTTAATATTAGCAACAATCTTACAATAAGTATTTGTAGACTTCTATTTTACAGTTGGAATAGCTGAAACTTAAAGAATTAAAGCAACATGCTCAAGATCACATAGCTAGTAGTAAGAGAAGCTGAGATTCAAATCAAGGTTTGTCTTGTCCGAGCACCCGTGCTCTTCACAGAACGCCTCATCATGAACACTTCACAACAAGCCATGGAAGTAAAGTTATCTTCATGTTACCAAGAACATAAGGCATGAGTATAGCAAAATCACCTCAGGGATGTGATCTAGTCCTGTCCATGTGAACTGTGGGCATACATGTACATACATGACTGTCACGTGTGTGAGCACCTTATTATCCTGTCCCTGCCTGCATACAGACCAGCATCTGTGTGAAGTCAGGACTTGCCTCCAAATTTCCAAGTGTCTTACCAAGAACCAGCCACTCTACCACAAAGTATTCACCCCACCTCTTTGCAGGTCACAAAGTGGAACTAGAAAGCGCTGGTGCTTTCTTTAATCTGAGCTAAGGGTAGGAGTTAAAAAAGAGCCACAGAGACAGGAGGGAAAGGCTCCTCTGTGGGAATTCCAGCCAACCAAGAGTAAGTGTGAAGCTCTCTCTAACTGCTCTTCCTGTCTTCCTCCTCTGCAGCTCTCATCAGTTTCGTGCTCTCTGTGGTTAAGTGTACCACCCAGCCCAGAAAATCCTTACAGTGGCTCAAACTTCAATGAGACTCAGTAAGTCCAAGGCTCTGGCCCAGCAGTAAATGTGGAGAATGCCGCTTTGCACTGCTTTGTAAATGCACAGGAGTCGTTTTAATTGATGTGAGCGATTAAAGAATTCAAACAGCACACCTGCACCCCCGGAGGGGAAAGATATCTGGGCACCTGAGCTGCCTTTTTGGAAAAGGAAAAGCATTTCAGACTGGCTTTTCCTCTTCTGCTTTGCCGTGACTTCCACAACACGGTCAGGATTAAGTCTTCCAACCGGTACCAATAAGGTTTCACCGTCCTGGAATCCCCATTAACACCTAGTTGCAAAAGTCATGATCTAATAGCATTGTCTGAGATAGACATTTATACTTTCATCATGCTAAAATGAAAAATCCAAGTAAAATGAAGTATAAGTAAACATTGCCTAATCTTTTATATGAACCAAGGGAGTAATGGAACTGTAGATCAGAAATTTCTTGGTTCTGTTGACTCGGACTATGCTGATCACACTACCTCTTCATACTGTAGTGGCTCCTGCTTTTAAAATGACTGGGACTAAAAATGTGTCTGAAAAAAAAAACTACTTTAATCCAGCACTCAGAAGAGGCAGGTGGATCTCTGTGAGTTCCAGGACAGCCAGGTCTAAGTAGAGAGACCCTGTCTCAAAAAACAAACAACAACGACAAAAAGGTTTTTATATCTATAATAATTTACATAATCATATGCCCATGCTAGCTAGGACTTTTAAACCTGTGGGAAGCACTTACTTATTAACTGCTAATTACTTTCGGAGGGGAAAGTCCACACTGATCCCCCTTTGCTCTCCTCCCAAACACAAACACCATCAAAGTGCCAGCTTTGAGTTCACAGCTAAGCGATAAGGGCGCCTATTTGGGGATTCCTGCTTGAGGGGTCTAGAATTTCCACCCACAGCATTACACCATTTCCACTTTTAAATTATCATTTAAAACTGTCTTAACACTTGAATAAACAAGTCTTACCAGAAATATATTAATGAGTTACTATACATGCTATCAATAAATACAAGGAAATAGCAATGTAGGAAAAAGCAGGGTATATGTATACATATATTCTATCTTAAACCTGATTTTCCCCTCTCATTCCAGAACTTTTTTGAAGCACTGAAGTTTCTTTGTGCTCTGAAGACTCAAATGCTGAGTAGCACAAATAAATGTTAAACTAAATTCAAACTGTTCTTCAGAATGAGGAATCTAAGTCTGCTTAGCCACCAGCCTGTCATGTAAACTGCTTATATGTCTCAAGTTCAATATCATTTATAAATTACTAACATCATCCTATACATGATCATGTAAATTACAAACAAATAGCTAAATGGATTAATAAGTTTCTAGACTTCTAGGTTTATTGTTTGCATCTTCCATCTTTACTGGTATTATCTGGGTCCTAGAAAACAGTGTGTTCAGCTAAAACATTTTATCTTCTACAAGAACATCTTTGATCTTAGTCCACACTAAGCTAACTGCCCTTGACAAAGGGGATGAGGAAATGAGAAAAACTATCACATTTATTCCCGTACTGCTCAGTGAAGCAGGCAGCAGTTTCTTTAGCAGCAGAGAGAGGTCAGGGAGCCAGCTGAAGTCTATGTGACTGGCAGAGAGCCAGGATTCACATCTAGGTTTGAGCCCAAAGCTAACAACGTTCTTCCATTTGACATTATTGCCTTTCAAAAGCAAAGAGCAAGTTGGTTTCCTCCTGTAATTCCAGCACTCAGGAGGCTGAGGCAAGAGGATTGTTGCAAGTCCAAGACTAACCAGGGATATACAACAAGACTGTCTCAAGGAAACAAGGGGGGGAAACAAAATAAGAAAAGCCCCAAATCTTCCATGTGTCCTTCTAACATGTACATTAGCTTTTCACTATTAACAGTAGGAAAGGTGCTTAATGAGTAAACTACACAGTTAAATTATGAACTCTAATAAACACCTCTAGGCTTTTGTCTCTAGGCTTTCAAATTATACACTCTAATTTTGTTTATGGCTTCAGATGACACAGATAAGATACAGACAGATGAATGGGTGGAGTTCTCCTTGGTTTAAGAGGCAGACTTTCTTCATTCCTTTCTCTAGGTTCCTTTCTTCTTGAGACAGGGTCTTAGGTAGTCCAGGCAGGGTTTGAAGTCATTCTGTAGGATGACCTTGGATTTCTAATCCTCCTGCCTCCACCTCCCAAGAGCTGGGCTTGAACATACACACCATCACAACCAGTGTTGGGGAACCCAGGATTTTGGACAGATGAGGCAAGCATTCTACTAACTAAGCTGCATTCCCACCCTAAGAAAAATGCTTTAAAAATATAGAGAGAACTATGGGCTAGCAAGATGGCTCAGAGGTAGGGATACTTACCACCGTGCCTGACCTTTTGAGCATAATCCCCAAACCCACATGGTGGAAGGAAAAACCTGACTTCCAGAAGTTGTCTTCTGACCTCTAAACATGTGATATGATACACCTCTGCCCCACATATGCAAAATAAGCAAACAAATAAATGGATAAAAATTCTAAAGCTTTCTTGTCTGTTTGTTTTTTAGAGACAGGGATTCTCAGTGTAGCCCTAGCTGTTCAAGAACTGGCTCTGTAGACCAGGCTGGCCTCGAACTCAGAGACCCTCCTGCCTCTGCCTCCCAAGTTCAGGGGCTAAAAGCACACACCACCACTCTCGGCAGCTTTTAGTTTTATTGATTCCAAACAATGCTGTGTATATTTCAATGGGAGGTTGGTTTGTATTTCTTTTATTAACACCCTGTTCATATTTTACTAATTGTAATAGAAAAGGTTAAAAGGCTGACCAGCTGTGAAGACAGGCTCTGGTCTAGACTGCTGCCCTTGGAGAGCCACTCCCAATCCCAGACACTAGACAGGCTGACACAGAAGTACCCTAACCACCACTCCCCCAAAAAGTAGCATTATATATACCAAATGGAGATTTCTGGGAACAAATTTACAAATTAAAGAACATTCTTTTACATTAGTAGTTAATTATAAAACAGACAAAACTAATTCATGACCTCTGTGTGGCCAAACCACCAGAACACAGCTAGTCACACTGAATTACCCAAAGGAATACTAGAAGTGGACAAAACACAACACACAAGCTAACATCATCTATGACACCAGAAAGCAAGAGATGACTAAAGATCTCTGTGTAAAGTAGAGTATAAAAACTAAAGCCTACTTCATTCAGTCCAAACAGGCTCTGCACCATTAACAGATGTGCAGAACTGAGAGACCTGCATCCAAACAGTCTCTGGGCAGCCATTACTCCTCCTCTGTCTCTTTGCCTTCCCTAAAACTGGGAATATATTTTGAGGATGTCAATTAAGACTAAGTGCTTAAATTCCATTCTAGCGTTTCCAGACTAAATCTCATAACACAGAATGAGTGGGATGGAGCCCAGCAATCCAAGTACCAGAAACTACAGAGTTTCTTTCTAAGGAGGCGTCCATGGAGATTCAGGCTTGGAGTGCTCAGTTAGCAGATTATAACAGAATGTCCTTCCTGAATACCAGAGGACCCTGACATGGCATTTACACTTCCCACAGTTAACTAAGGGACCCGTAAAGAGCCAAGAAACGCCTGTCATGAACACAACTTAGCAAAGACAGCTATCCACAGAGAATGCGTTTATCAAGTCAATGCACATAAATCTATTTTCCAGAAAGCATGACAGGTTTTAAGCTTCAAAACCCAACCCAGTCCTGCAAACTGCCAATCCTGGGGTCAGTGACATACCACTTACAATGTTACATCAGGCACAAATAGTAAAGTCACAGGGTAGATATGAATTGTCCCATACAGTCTCCCAAAGTTGTAGATCTTGGAGGGTGATTGACAGATCATGATTAAATTCACGGAGTTTTTTACAATGGCAATGTGAGATTTAATTCAAGTTAGTGATAATAGCCATAAGATATTAACGTAAAACTTTATAATTTACCTGATATTTTATGTTTAAAGTGTTGTTGCTTTTTTTTTAAAAAAAAAAAACTGTTCTGTTACTCACATAACAGTAACAGCCTCTCACTTTCCTGACAATGGCAACTAGACAAGTCTCATTTAAGTTGGCTAACCCTCACTGGATTAGAATTCCTGCTCTTTTGCCTTGTATGGAGAAGGCCTCTCTATAAACATGGAGACTGTTTTCAAATGGCAGATTCACCTGTCAAATCCCCACTAAGAGCTGTCCACAGCCTGCTCGTGGATATGACTGTAACAATGCTTGGTAATCCTAGTCATTTCTATTTCCGTTACAAAAGCAAAGGAGGCCATTGTAGATATTTATAGATGCCCCACAGGCCCAGGCCAAAGCGCACAAAAATCACACAAGATGAATGACTGAACAGTGTAGGCTAGACAGAGAGGCCCCAGTTTACTTTACTCACAAGATTCATGCCAACATTCAGCATATCATCTACATTAATGGTATAAAGCACTACCAAAATACCCTATGAAAATATACTTCGGATCATTTTACTAAACCAAGACTCTTTTACTCATTACTTTTAGGAAGGTTGTACTAGCCGATCCTGCATTTCCCACCAGGCCCAGTTCAAACGCCATCTGTCAACTTCAAGAAGTGTTCCCCAATTCTCTTCCAGCTAGAAACAACCTTTTCACTTTCTGAACCCCTAACACCTACCCTAGATATGTCCCTGGCACATTCTCCTGGACACAGGCTATTTCTGCTACCCACAAGCAACACATTTTGTCAGACCTCTTGTTCTTAAAAATGAACAGGTATCATGACTCATTTATCTTTTAGTCCCTTTAACATTCAGGGTCATGCAGCCCCTTCCACACAGGAGTCATCCAGATGTTTACTGACTGCCTACATACACTGTGCACATGATCTTCAGACGGTCGTGCAGCCCCTTCCACACAGGAGTCGTCCAGATGTTTACTGACTGCCTACATAAAGTGTGCACACTATCTACAGATGGCGGTGCAAGCACACAGGCCTCAGGACCAAACAGCCTCAACTACAATATTAGGGCTCTTGCAGGAAGCTGCTTTTGTCCTCTTCTCAAGCACGGTTCACGTTGCCTTTTGACTGCCTTCTCTCGATTCTAATGAGCAAGCACTTGTTCCTTCTATTGTCCTAAGAGCCTCACTATGCTCAAGGTAAAGTGGAAAACTGCATTCGATGCAATTACCAGTTCCTCACAAATTTGGGGGCTGCTCGTCATTTGGACATCCAGGACTCGAATAAAAGAAAGTCTAAATTCTTTTCACTCTTAAAAACTATTTTCTTTTTAGACAGAATGGAAGTCCACAGCACAGGAAGCAGTGCTCAGTAAGCCACCGTTCATAAATAGCTTTGCTGAAAGCATAACAAAGGTTCTGTTGTGCTCTTGCATGGCAAGGCCAGTGAGCAGCAGGAGCAGATGAACTCTTTAAGAAGCAAGGGTTCTGTCTTCATGCAAATGTTTGCATTAATAAAAAATGAAGAAAAAGATATAGAAAACGCAGGCTAGCTGGATATAATAGGTCACTAAATGGGAGGTTTTTCACATTTTCCAGGCGGAGTCAGCAGGTCTTTTAAAAACTTTGTCATTCTGAACATTTCACAGACATCACAAGATAGACATGCAAATAACAGAAGCAAATCAAAGGACATCCCGCTGCTCTGCTGGCGCCTCCCTCATCCATGCCTGGTTTGTCATTTTCTGTTAACCCCAGTGCTGGCTGCTATTCTGTTGAGGAGTGGAGCTCCTAGCACAAGTGGCAGTGCGCGTCCAGCCAGCTGGCCCCAGCACTGATAGCATTACAATGCAAGCCATGTCCTGCCACTCAGGGACACGTGCTGCCAGGCAACAAGTGCGGCGTGTGATTTTTACACACTTGGTTTGCAAATCTGCATGGGAAAGAGTCTCTAACAAGCCACTTCAGAAGATGCGGGCTTCTCGAGTGTGCACATCGCTAAGTAGTTCTCTGAAGGATGTGTGAGTTCAGTCCTTCAAAGTGAAGGGCACAGTCAGGCGCATAAAGTACAAACCTGTGGGAAGGGTTAGCTACAAAGTGCCGAGAGCCGTGCACTATGTACTTAGCTTCATTTAATCTTCACTACCACAAACTAAGGCATATATCCATACCATCTGATAGCTGAGGAAACTGAGGTTACATAATTGTCCAAGGACACTTAGACAATAATGGAAGCCAAGGATCAAAAACCATATGTTAGCAAATTCTCCACCACTCCATACATTTTATTACACGCAATTACTTTTTTTTTTTTTTTAAGGGAACAGGGAATGGACCAGATAAGCTAGGATCTCAGCCTATATGTGCCATTGCAGAACCACTGGCATGGTCCTCCTTCTCTATTTCAATCATCTGGAGAATTTATTGTCCATTCTTAAGAATGAGTGGCTTTAGAGATGGGCACAGTGGGATATATCCATAATCCCAGTACACAGGAGATTGAGTAGCAGAATCACCAAGAATTTGAGACCAGTCTGACCCGCATAGTAAGCTCTAGGATGGCCAGCTACTGAGAAAGACTGTTCCCAACACTACCCATCTCTCCCCCAAAGAAGATGAGGTGGCTTTTTAGGTTGTGATAAAAATCTGATTTAAGAGGCATATTAATTTATTATATTATATAGGTATATTATATTAATTTATATTAATAAATAAATAAATTTAACACAGCATCCAAGAATCTCCTAACAGTCATTATAGACCCTGGAGGTCTCACCACCTACATGAGAAGGGAAGAAGGGAGCGACGGCCCTAGGATGTGTCTGTCTATCTCCCTAAGACACAGACTGCCTGTTTTCTTCTCATCTTCTTCCTACCACTCTCCTCCAGTTCTGCAACAACATAATGATGGCCCACTAAAACCTCACCCTGAAAATTCCCTGTCCTCCAACACATTGGTCCTCTACCAGGAAGTCAATTAAGCCTTGCCACAGACTCCATCCCATCATCCTCTGGATTGCACAGCACTCCTTCCATTCCCACAATCCTGCTTCCCGTGGTCTCAGTTACTGCAGTCAGAAATATGCTAAGTACGGGGTTCCTCACTCCACAGGGCTGCAGATAAGGGAGAGCTGGGCGCAGCAGTCGGACCCTGCATTACTGTGTCATCGCTGCTCCTGAATTACTAAAGCTTAGGAGGCAGGACTCATGCTGAACAGTTCACACTGTTCAACTCCCATCATTTTACCAGTACATAAACCAGTCCTTACTTTCTGCCCCTCTTGAATTAGGATGTGGCATTCTTGGGCTTTCTTAAATGGGACTTTGAAGTTTTATGTATTTCCATGTATAGTCATAATGCTGAAGTTTTTCTTTGAACAAAGTAAACAAATCATGACAAAAACTGAATATTGTGATTCCTTGGAGACCGAAAAGTTAAAGAAAAAGGAACTAAAAACACATACACACAGGGCTCAATTGAGCCCAACTACCTCTCCACTTTCTACGATTTTTTCCTTTTTCATTTTCCTACCTTTTAAAACTTTATTTGGTACTATATTTCTCATAGTTTTATTACATATCCTCTTATGAGATAATAAAATTTCTTTTTATAAATATTGATTTTGCCAGTCAGTGGTGACACACATCTTTAATCTCAGAACTTAAGAGGCAGAGGCAGGCGGATCTCTGTGAGTTCAAGACCAGCCTGGTCTATATGAGCTAGTTCCAGAACAGGCTCCAAAGCTACAGAGAAACCCTGTCTTGAAAAACCAAAAAAAAATTCTTCCTTCACAATACACATGTGTGCGCGCGCACACACACACACACGCCACATTTCTTAGCTTCTTTTGTAGCTACTTTGGTCATATGATTTATGTGATTTTATAACATATAAATAAAATGTTTTGAGTCTTCTAGAACTAAGTATAATGAGTGATGTCCCTTATTTACCTGAAGAATAAAAAGTTTCTTCAGTCCCCATGGATTCTGAGGAAAGGGACCAAATCTATAGCTGGGATAAACAGGATGACAGAAGCCAAGTCTTTTATGGCGGTTTGGAGTACACCACCCCAATCTGTCTATCCTTAAAAGAAGAATAATTTTCTTGCTTGCATTTATTTAAGGTGTTTTTCTAAGATTTACCGTATTTTATGCGTATGAATGCCTGCATGTATTTAAGTGCACTCCATGTGTGTGCAGGAGCCCAAGGAGGTCAGAAGAAATCATAATACCCTCCGGATCTGGAGTTACAGGTGAGCCATGATGTGGGTGTCAAAAGCTGAACCTGGGTCCTCTGAAAGAACAGTAAACGCTCTTACCCACAAAGCTATCTCTCCAGCCCCTATTTTATTTTTTAACAGCATCTTAGTCTGTTGCACAAGCTGGTCTAGAACTTACTTTGGAGCTTGTGGCAATCCTCCTGCCTCACTTCTTGAGTGCTTGGATTACAAATGTGAGTCACCATACACACCTTCCTACTTTATTTGAACCATATAATTTTTCTAAAAAGTATAAATGAATGGCTCTGATTAATCTGACTAGCAAGTATTCAACAAGAAAGTCCATTAGCTTGTTGCTGTGTGTAAACAAGGAGGGTAGGGTGGCAGCCTCAGACACACACTCCTGTCCCCAGCGCCCACAGTCTAGTGAACAAGGTGACCTTCACAACTTAAACAATAACACTTTTAATTGCTCCTAAAAGGTTACTACTAAATACTCTCACATACATTATCTCTTTGAACTTCACAATCAACCTAGGAGTCAGATAAGGTTGGACCACCTCAGTCTTTCAAATGAAACTACCCAAGGTCACATAGTTTGTACTGCAGGACAAAACTCAACCTTGTAGTTTAACTGTTTCCATTGAATTACAGTATTAGGATAATTCACAAAGAAGGCTTAAGATGGTCATGACTAATACTAATTAATTGATAAAAAACTTTATTAAAAGATAGATGGCCATAAAACAATTTCTTAGAGTTTCGCAAAACTTACATTAAGGTTTTTTTCTAAATTAATTTTCCATCGACTAACCAAGGAAACACTAACTTTAGAAATGATGACGGCTCCATTTCCTTCTCAGATGCCACATTCTGAACTAGAGGAAAATGTGCAAAGACAAACAGCACATAAACTATGGGTCAGCCACTCCTGGGAATACACCCAAGAGATGCCCAACCACACTACAAAAGCATTTGTGCAACTATGTTCATAGCAGCATTATTTGTAATAGCCAGAACCTGGAAACAACCTAGGTGACCCTCAATGGAAGAATGGATAAAGAAAGTGTGGCACATCTACACATTAGAGTACTACTCAGCAGTAAAAAACAATGACATCTTGAATTTTGCATGCAAATGGATGGAAATAGAAAACACTATCCTGAGTGAGATAACCCAGACCCAAAAAGATGAATATGGTATGTACTCACTCATTAGTGGACTCTAGCCATAAACAAAGAACATTGAGCCTATAGTTCACAAGCCTAGAGAAGCCAAATAATAAGAACCCAAAGAAAAACATATATAGATCCTCCTGGAAATTGGAAGCAGACAAGATCGCCGGGCAAAAGTAGGGAGCGCAGGGGTGGGGGTAGGGTGCGGGAAGGGGAGAGGGGGAGAGAGAAGAGAAGGATTGGGGAGAGCTTGGGGGAGTGGGAGGGTTGAAATGGAGGAAGGGCGGATATAGGAGCAGGGAAGAAGATATCTTAATTAAGGGAGCCATTTAAGGGTTGGCAAAAGACTTGGCTCTAGAGGGGATCCCAGGTGTCCACGGGGATGTCCCCAGCTAGGTCCTTGAGCAGCAGAGAAGAGGGTGCCTGAACTGGCCTTGTCCCATAGTCACACTGATGAGTTATCTCGGATATCACCAAAGAACCTTCGTCCGGTGATGGATGGAGATAGAGACAGAGACCCACATTGGAGCACTGGACTGAGCTCCCAAGGTCCAGTTGAAGAGGAGAAGGAGGGAGAAGATGAGCAAGGAAGTCAGGACCAAGAGGGGTTGGTCCACCCACTGAGTCAGTGTGCCTGATCTAATGGGAGCTCACCAAACCCAGCTAGACTGGGACTGAACGAGCATGTGATCAAACCGGACTCTCTAAATATGGCTGGCAATGGGGGCTGACTGGCAATGACTATTGATAATGGCACTGGGATTTGTTTCTATTGCGTGTACTGGCTTTTTGGGATCCTGGTCTGTTTGGATGCACACCTTCATAGGTCTGGATGGAGGGGGGAGCTTGGACTTCCCACAGGGCAGGGTACCCTGCCCTCTCTTAAGACTGGAAGGGTAGCCCGGCGGTGGTGGCGCATGCCTTTAATCCCAGAACTCAGGAGGCAGAGGCAGGCGGATCTCTGTCAGTTCGAGGCCAGCCTGGTCTACAAGAGCTAGATCCAGGACAGGCTCCAAAGCTACAGAGAAACCCTGTCTCGAAAAACCAAAAAAAAAAAAAAAAAAAAGACTGGAAGGGGAGGGAGGGGGGAGCAGGAGGGGAATGGGAGTAGGGGAGGAAGTGGAAATTTTGAATGGAAAAATAAAATTAAAAAAAAAACTATGGGTCAGCCAAAGCAAGCAGCTTCTCTCCAACCCAAAGCCAGTGATATCCAGAATAAAACAAAACTTACTTTGCTTAAGATAGGTAACTTATCTTCAGTCCAAATCTTCAACAGTTCTACACTGTCGCCCCACATCTAGGTAGCCAGACTTAATGACCACAGCAAGGAAGTCCCATTTGTTTGTACCTAGTTCCTACCTCAAACTACATATAAAAGTTAACCCAAAATGGACCATAGGAGTAAATATAAAGCCAGCACTATTAAAACTCTTAGAATAAAAAAATACAAATCTCTATGAACTTGGTGTAGGCAATAATTTCACAATATTCAAAAGGTAAAAATAATCTAAATTATCCATCAACTGACAAACAAGTACCCAAAATGTATCGTACCATACATACAGCCAAATATTACTCAGCCACAACAGTGAATGAAGTCCTGAAAACATTTCACAACATGCGTGAACCTTGAAAACATGCTCAGACTGCAAAAGAAATACCCAAAGCAGACAAACTCATAGAGATACAAAGTAGATTAGTGGTTTTCAGGAGTTGGATGGGGCATTTTGAGGGATGATAAAAGTTCTGGAATTAGGGTGAGTAGGTTCAGTCAATAAAATGCTTTTTGTGCAAAAATGAGAACACGAGTTTAGATTTCCTGCACCCATATAAAAGCCAAGTGTGGTCATACACATCTGTAACCATGGCACTGGGGTGTGTGGGGAGACAGAGACAGGCATGTGCCCAGAGCTCATCTGCCAGACAGCCTAGCAACCTGGTGTGCTCGAGTTCAGGAAGAGGCTCTGTCTCAAAAGATAAGGTAGATAAGGCTGGTAAGGGTTGTAGATTATTAGCTTAAGATGTGTTACATTCGCAGTTATGCTGTGGAATATTTGTTTAATGATGCAACAAATTCTTTTATGTTGCATTTGTTTAACTATGTAAAGCTGTGTTACTTTGCTTGTCTAAAACACCAGATTGGTCTAATAAAGAGCTGACCGACCACTGGGCAGTGGTGGCACACGCCTTTAATCCCAGCACTTCGGAGGCAGAGGTAGATGGATCTCTGTGAGTTTGAGGCCAGCCTGGTCTACAAGAGCTAGTTCCAGGACAGGCTCCAAAGCAACACAGAGAAACCCTGTCTTGAAAAAACAAAACAAAAAAAAAAAAATAGGAGAAATCTAAGGAAGAGACAAGACAGGAGAAAAGGAGGAGAGGAGGACACCAGGGGCCAGCTACATGGTCACACAGCCAGCCACAGAGTAAGATATATAGAACAAAGAAAGATAAAAAGCCCGGGCAAAATGTAGTTAAAGATAAAGGGGTAATTTACGTTAGAAAAGCTACCTAGAAACAGGCCAAGCTAAGGCTACGCATTCATAAGTAAGAAGAAGTCTCCATGCATTTATTGGGGAGCTGGGTGGTGGGCCCCCAAAGAGAAAACAAACAACTACAGGTGAGATGGCTTTGTAGGTAAAGACACTCACCCATCCTGATGACCCGAGTCTGATCCCTTCTGAGACCCACAGGGTGGAAGGAGAGAACTGTTCTGTGACCTCATGCATACAGTGGTATGTGCCAACACACATAGCATACTCACACGCATGCACACAAAAACAAACACACACGAAGACAGACAACTAAGGTGGGGAGTTATAGTAGAAGACATCCAAGATCAACCTCTGGTCTTCACACACAAGCATACACACGTGTACACGTAAGCCTACATGAACATGTACACATGCATGCACTTGTACACATATACAGTACACACACTCACACATAAGTTCTGGAATTACATCATGATAGTGGTGGTACAATGTCCAGACAAGGAAAAGGTTAACAAGACTCCAGAGAACATCTGTAGTACAATTATGAAGAGAAAGCAGAGCCGCTCTCCCCGACAGGCTCGCTCACGCTCACCACCGTCCTCCGCACGGTGGCCAAGTGTGCACTCCATCCGTGAGAGCCCAGGAAGTGAGCATGGTCTAGACAGCAGGTCGAATGGTTCGCAGACTATCAAGAAAGACAATTTAGGTCTCATTCAATGGTTTACTTTCAAGATTCCTTCTCTGCCTTTGTGAGCTCTTATCAACTCTATTTGTTGTGGAAATTTAATCAATGAAAATAATAGCAGAATTTTCTATTTATAAAACACCATCCCTATAAAGAACTCCCCATGATTATCTTCTCAGTCTCTGCACATTCTTGTAAAGTAGGTGGCAATATTCTTTTTGCCATTTTCATTTTCACAGGTAAAACCCTACAGCTCAAAGAGCATAATAATTTACCCACAGAGTAAGCCCATATTCTCTACGTTAGGTGAGCTGCCTGGGAGTCCAAGACCATGAGCTCAGGTCTGAACTGTAAATAATACAGGGCACTGAACTTTCAGTTTTCGCTGTGTTATAAAAGACTAGGGTTGTGCATGTTGTCTAAGCTCATGTGTTCATTGTTTATACAGAATATTTTTCTAAATTTGTCTAAGTTCGTCTGCATACTCAAATGCTGAATTTTTTGTGTGCCGTCTCTGCACTAGCATTGTAAATGATGTCATCAGGAATATTCAAAACTCTTTAAGACAAAGCTGCAGGGCTAATAAAAGCAATTCACTTGGGGGAGAGTGCATTTCTTCTTTCCTTTTTTCTTTTAAGTAGCTAACACACAAAGATGACTCATTAAGCCCAAAAGAGGTGACTATGGCATGTAAGGGCTTCTTATGCAGCCTTCCACAAAGAGACCTGAGTGGCAGCGTAGGCCTCCTCTTCTCTGCATTTTCCTTCAGGCAGAATGTGCATTTGTGTGGCTACACACACAATTATAATCTCCTCTGAAAGGCATCCCTTCCATATGACAGGTTGCACAGTGGCCTGAGTGCAGTGAACACGCTGAAATACCAGGCACATCTAATCTCTCCTTTCTGGAGACCTAAGATGAGACAGAAGGGGCAAAGCTGGGAAGAACTCCACGGAGAGAAAAAGGAGGGCAGCCTGAGTGCCCAGACGCACTTTCTCATGGGCTAAACTTCTTTGTGCTGTTGTCTGGATGTCTGTCCATTGCAGGACTTTAGGGCATGAGAACCATGGTGTCCAGTGGTTCTGGCAGCCGCCTCTCCATTTGACAAGCAAAATCAAAAACATGTGGCCTTTGGTACATTTCACATTCAAAAGTGTTATTGTTTCAAACATGCCTATTTTAAATACATAATTTTCCCATTTAGAGCACGTTGTACATAAGTCTGCCACAGGAGGAATTCTGCACAAGATTTTTTTCCCTAAGGCAATGGGGAGCTGGACACCCCAGCACAGGGAAGGTAGAGAAAGAAGGGATCAGGAGTTTAAAGCCATCCTCAACTATCCAATGCAAGGCCAACCTGGGCTACATGACACACTTTCCAAAAACATAACAAACAACAACAAATGTGGTACAGTCCTGTTGCTGCCAGATGTCTGTGTCTGTTTCCTGGGGGCGTGGAGAACTATCCCAGGCGAGAGAAGCCTGCATTTGACAAACACCTGGTGACATCCTGAGGCACAAGCAGATTTCTGTGTTCGATTACAGAAGCTGAACTGGAATTATGCTGATCACCTGTAATCTCGGGGCCAGATAATAAATAGTATTAGCAAGACTTTGAGCTACAAATAGGACGACAGCCAGGAAAAAGGCTCCTACTCTCTCCAAAGAAGCAAGCTTTTAAAAGCTAATTCAATGAAAAAAAAAAAAAAAAAAAAAAAGAATGGGCCCTGGAAAGGGCCTTTTAAAACAATGTTTACTTTTCTCCTGCTAATCAAACAAAACTTATTCAAAAAGCTTTTATGAAAAATAAATTTGATAATTTCAGCAGTAACTGCTTCGTTTAAAGAAAAGCGCTCAAGAGGAATATATTTAATGAGATCAGTACTTTGGTAAATTCACATGTGTTTGGGAAAATCCCTCCTCTCTTTGATAAATCATTAAAATTCTGTTCAGATAAATGTGTTTTGACTTGAAATTCCAATCACAGAATGAACTGTTTCCTACAGCTGCTAGGGAAGCGATACAAGGGCAACCAGAGCCAGAAAGAGACCTGGGTTACTTGACAAGGGTAACTCTCCTCTCAGTCAAATCACAGCGCTCACACAGCTAAAGGACAAATATCACCTTTAAAACAATGATTAAATCTTATGGTTGGGTAACCAAGGCGTAGAAACTGTTGTCAACCAAGAAACTGAGCTTACGTATAATCAGAGTTTAAAGCCAAAAGCATCCAGGGTAGATTTTAATCACTCATCTTTTTTTTTTTTTTAAAAAAAAATACATCAAATAGGGGTGGGAACATAGTGTCTCTTCACGTGGTAAGATTCAGTAACTGTTGGCTAAACTAGATTCCTTCCTCCCATTTGTTTTTAAATGTATTCTGCTGCTTGAAGCAAATCATTCATTCAACAATTGAGCACTTCACTTGGGTCAATCACTCTACTAAACGCTAGAGATACTGAGAAAAGCCTGCCCCATGGCTTACATTCTAATAAGAAACAGATGCTAACCAAGGATCCAGGAAGAAAACAAGGTAACTGATAAGAACAGGAAAAGAGGCTCATGAATGTCTTTTCTGAACTGTAAGTACCTTTGAAAACGCTTAGTCACCTACTCATCTTCCCTAGGCAAGTGTTATATGTATGCAAGAGAAAAAGAAAAATGACCGCCAACTTTCGGACAGAACTTGAAAGACTTTATTATTACTTGAATATAAATAATAAACAAGGTCAAAAATTTAAAAGAATTCTTTCTGGAATAACAATGAAATCACTCTGCAACTTATTTTGGAGAAATGGAAGTGACCAAGGGTCAGAAACCACAAGCCTTGGAATTCATCTGTTCCTCCCACTCCCGCAACAGTGAGCTGCAGAGCCCTCAGAAAGGTGGCAAGGAGAGTGCAGGCTGACTCCCAAAGGGCAAGGGCGCTCCTGAACTAGCCCAGCAACACAAGGCCTGCTGCCCTTCCATGAGAGAGAGCTGCCAGCTCCCGAAACACCGGTGCACTCCACCATGCTTCTTATTTCTCGGTCACTTGGTGTCCTGCTCATTTAAGAGTGTGTTCCATCTCCTGTGTGTGTCAGAAGATACTTTACACTTGGGCTTGCTTTTGATTACTCAGAAAGAGAAGGAGTGAATTTTTTATATTAATCTGGTTTCCAAAGATTTACAATCAGTGTAACACATATATTTCATTTCAGTTCTGAAACAACCTAAAGACAATCTCAGCTAATTAAGTCTCAGCTAATTAATCAATGTTCTATAGTGTAGTATTGGATTTGAAGGCTCACTAAGTACATTTCAAACAAAAATAAATTTATCAAGATTCCTTCAAAAGCAAAACTAATGTGTTTGGCAGTCAGACAAGTAAACTTCATGTTATAGTATAAACAAATACAAAAAAAATTTAGAAACATTAAAAGTCTTCCAATTTGAATAAATTCCACATCAGAACCTTTGCCAAGAGTTAGAGAAACTGCATCAACTTCATGGCTGGAAAGGGCTGTATCAATGATTGTGTTATTGTCTTAGTTTAGGTACTCTGAGTAGCAGACACTAGAACAGGAGCAAACATGAAGAGATGTTCTGGAGGAAACACCTTGACCAGAATGAGAAGAGGGCAGGGGAACCTGGAAGGCTTCTTGACCATGATGTAAGCCTGTCATGAATAAAGGAGAGAGGCAGGAAGGCTGACTTCAAGCAAAGCCACCCCCCAGAGAGACATCTCCCGTTAAAGAGGGTCTGTCCGGCCCAGTCAGTGACCACCATGTGAGCAAGGTGTTGGATTCAGAGCTGAGGTGGAGTGGGAATTACTCCTTCCCTCTCCACAGCAGGAAATCTGAAAGGCTCATTTTCACGGTTGCCATGGATGCGGGCTCTATTTGTATAACGACCTAGTGAGGGCAGCCACTTACTCGGCTCCTACCCAGGTGCTCGGAAAGGATACGCTCCTCTTCTCCACATAGCCTCTTCTCACAACGCAGACACAAATCCAAAATCTGCACTAAATGTTTGTATGCTCCAGGCCGAGTTTTGCAGTAGCCCTGGCTGGCCTCCAGCTGTAGTGCAGGCTACCCTCAAACTCCCAATGCTGCCTGTACATGCAGAGTACTGACATTACAGGCGTGCTCCACCACAACCAGCTCCACTGTTCATATTTCTCAGATGCAGAAAACCAGGCCATAGAGAGTGTTAGCAACTTCTTCACAGCCACACCAGCTACCCAAAGCACAATGATCACTATTGGAAGAAAGGAACTCTCTCAAAAGGTTAGAGGTTCCCTTCCTCACTGCCCGTCCCTAAGGATGAGTCCACTGACAAGAGAGAACTGGAATATTGGCATTTCTTGATCCATCCCGATTCCTAGGAGGCCCCCTCATGGGCAGAAATACTAAATGAAGCCTTTGGAGTCAACTGAATTCACTCCAGGAATCCTTGTGTGAGTCTATGCAATAGTAAGGAACCCACTTTTGGCTGGAGCCACTCAATGTATTGATAGCAGAATTTAACCATGTGGACTTGAACTAGATTGCTCAATTATAATCCTAATTCCACCACTTATTAACTTGACATTTGATACCAGCATGTGTGTGCATGTGTGTGTGTATTTGCATGTACACATGTATGTGCATACATGTCCAGGACCCACATGGTGAAAGGAGTAAACTGACTGCTAGAAGCTGGCCTCACTCTACATGTGCAGACTGGCACACTTACCCACACTCATGCACCTACCTCCTTCATATACACATTTTTTAAAAAGCAACAAAAAAAATTTTAATGCCAGATTAAAGAAAAAAACCTCTATCACTCATTATAATTCTTCTAAATACATAGACCTCAAAGGAAGAGTGCAACCTCTGATTTCTGGTTTCCTAGAGATAGCTATTATGTCACCCATTACCAAGCGGGTCTACACAAACAGAAGAGCCAGCCTGAGCACACGTGAAAGCACGCACTCCCACAGTTAGGTGGAGTAAGAAGGAACCTCACCCTCACGCTCTCTCTCAGGATGGACTTAGCTGGCTGTGTAAGTCTGGGTCCGGAACAGGCTCCCTTCGGCTCTAGAGTTCTCCACACCCAGCAGACATATAGATGCACCTCAGCAGCCGGCATATGCCTCCAACAAGTCGCCTCCATATGGCTGGGAATCTCTCAAGTCTACACAAAAGGTTCTAGCCTTCTTCATCTCCTTACCAGGTCCTCTCCAGCCTGGATGTCAATACAGTGTCTGTTGCTACACTGACTGCCTGCATGAACATCTTTCCTGATGACCTTAGCCAGGTCAGGATTATAGGTTCCAAATTCACCAAGTCAATGTGGAAAAGAAATCAGTTTACCCACATGAGGAAAGGCTGCTTTCTTCAGAAATAGTCAAAACCCAATACAATCCCTAGCTAGCAGGCAGAAAGGATGCCTAGAGGCATTCACTTACAGGTGTCACTGCGCCCCACGCTATAATCCTAAAGAGGGACTCTAGATGTACCTCCCAGGGGTACTCAGCTGTGGTTTTTTGTTTTTATTTTAGTGAGTGCCACAGACTTTCCTGTCTATAGTATTTTGTTCTCTATGTGTATTTCCTTTCTAGCCCGATATATGCAAGTGAATTTATAAATTGTAAAAGTTAATCAAAGTGAATTTAAAAAATGAACAGATTTCGCCAGGCAGTGGTGACACACACCTTTAATCCCAGCACTTGGGAGGCAGAGGCAGGAGGATCTCTGTGAGTTTGGGAGCAGCCTGGTCTACAAGAGCCAGTTTCAGGACTAGCTCCAAAGCTGCAGAGAAACCCTGTCTCGAAAAACCAAAAACTAAATAAATAAATAAATAAAAAACAGATTTCAAGATCTTAAATCAGAAATATGTTCTAACCTATAAAGAATGACTTTTAAATTTTATTTGTTTATTTGTTGATTTTAATAGTCTTTGAGACAAGGATTCACTATGTATGCCAAACTGGCCTCAAATCCAGGATCCTCTTGCCTCAGTGGCCCCAGTACTAAAATTATAGTCATGTGTCACCATGCACAGTTCTAGGGCGTGGCTGTTAATGGTCATTATGTTGAGAGTGAATGTTTCAAAACAACATATCTCTATGAGAGAGCATGTTGTAATAGGCAGGGCTAGTTCTTAGGTAAAAATAAATGTGTTTCAGCAGTTACTCAATTTGCTGAACCATAAGGAAGTCAGTGAGTGGCATGACTTGCTCAGGGAAGTACGGATATCCTGATGCCAATCAGGACTTCTAACTATACAACAGAGCCAAAGGAACATTTGTGCAGGATTCAAGAACAGTGGATAGTTGAAGTCCATGAACACTGAAACTTTTCAAGTGCCCTGAAACAATGAATTACCTCACAGACTGTCAACACTGCCACTAAACCACTTATGCCACTTAGAAAGAGACCAACTTTTGTTTGTCAAGGCAGCAGTCTACCATAGACACGCCTCTGAGATATGGACTTTAAACAGCAAAAATCCAAGGAACTGACAAGGTACTAAGATGGTCAAATATTTCACAGCTCATGGAGTAGTAAGTAAATTAGCAAAACACCTAAAATCTTTACCAAAAGTACAGGTGCTGATATTGTTATGCATTAGGTACAAAGTTATCTGTGCTATAACTGTTGAAGAGCTGTATGTCAATTTGACACTAGCTAAAGTCATCTGAGGAGGAAACTCCAATTGAGAAAAATGCCCCCATAAGGAGCTGTAAGCTATAGGCAAGCCTGTAGAGCATTTTCTTAATTAGTGATCAATGGGGGTAATCAGTGATCAATGGGGGAGGGTTCAGCTCATTGTGGTGGTGCCATTCCTGGGATAGTGGTCCTGGGTCTGTAAGAAAGCAAGTCGAGCCAGGCAGTGGTGGTGGCGCCTTTAATCCAAGTACTCAGGGGGCAGAGGCAGGGGGATCTCTGTGAGTTTGAGGCCAGCCTGGTCTACAGAGCTAGTTCTAGGTCAGGCTCCAAAGCTTCAGAGAAACCCTGTCTTGAAAAACAAAACCAAAAAACAAACAAATAAAAGAAAAAAAAGAAAACAAGTTGAGTGATCCAGGAGGAGCAAGCCAGTTAGCAGCACCCCTTCATTGTCTCTGTATCAGCTCCTGCCTCCAGGTTCCTGCCTTGCTTGAGTTCCTGTCCTCACTGCTTTGGATAATGAACTGTTACATGGAACTGTGAGCCAAATAAACCCTTTCCTCCCCAAGTCGTTTTTGGTCATGGTGTTTCATCACAACAGTAGTAACCCTAACTAAGACAGGTGTATTTCCCACCCCGCCCCCAAAGATAGGGCTTCTCTGTGTAACATAGGGAACTTTCTCCATAGATCAGACCTTCCTCTGCCTCCCAATTGCTGGGATTACAAACATGCCCCATGTTCTTTTATGTACAGAATAATCTGCAGAAGGATGCACAGAAAGCTAGTACTATAAGTTTGGTACTGTGAGGAAGATGCTGGACTCGTGGAAAGGGACGTGTGTCCTTACTATAAATTTCTGTTTTCATGTATCTGCTATGTGGGTATGTATGTCTGCAGAGTTCAGAAGAGGCCCAGAAGCCCCTGAGCTGGAGTTGCAGGTTCTGTGGGAGTGACGGGATCCAATCTCGGGTCCTCTTAACTGCTAAGCTATCCCCCAAAATAAACGTCTTTATATTAAAAAGCCATTTTGAAGTGACGTCTCATATGGTTAATTAAGAAAATTTAATCATCTACCAGGTGTGATGATTCATGCCTTTGATTCCAGCAGTAGGTAGGCAGAGACAGGAGTATCCCTAGGAGTTCAAGGCTAGCCTGGTCTACAGAGTAAGTTCCAGAACATCTAGGGTGACACAGAGAAACTCTGTCTTGAAAAATCAAAAAAGAAAAGAAAAAAATAAATGAGCTATCAAGCTACAAAAAGACACGGAGGGGCTTTAAAGCCCTATTCATAAGTGAAAGACTTCTGAGGACTAACAGATTGGCTCCGATCACTTTCAAAGGGGCAACATTTTAAAGTCAGTAAGCTCAGTGGTAGAAAGGGATGGGGGCAGAGAGATGGATGAAGGGGTGAAGCACTGAGGGTTTTTAGCACAATGAAATGATTCTGTTTTATAACTTAATAGTGACTATTTGATAATATGAATTTGTCAAAGTCCAGACAACTGTTCAACTCAAAGAATAAACCCCAATGTAAAGTATAGGCTTTTGGTAATCACACTGGGCTAATAACCAATTGCAAGAAATGTATCACACTAATACAATATATTAATAATAGATGCTAAATAGAAGCCAGACAGTGGTGGTGCACGCCTTTAACATACCAGCACTGGGGAGACAGAGGCAGGTGGATCTCTGAGCTCTGAGTTTGAAGTCAGTCTGGTCTACAGAGCAAGTTCTAAGACAGCCAGGGCTACACACAGAAACCTTGTTTTGAAAAAAGAAAACAGAAAAAAAAAAAAGAGAATAAGAAGCTAAATAGGCCAGGCAGTGGTGGCACACGCCTCTAATCCCAGCACTCGGGAGGCAGAGGCAGGTGGATCTTTGTGAGTTCGAGGCCAGCCTGGTCTAAAAAAAAAAAAAAAAAAGAAGCTAAATAGAAGACATAGAGGGTAAAAAGAACTCTCTACTAACTATCGGCTCAATCTTCTACAAGCTTAAAATTCCTCTAAATATTTAAGTCTGTGATTTTTTTAAATTTTTATTTATTTATTTATTTATTTTTGGTTTTTCGAGACAGGGTTTCTCTGTAGCTTCGGAGCCTGTCTTGGAACTAGCTCTTGTAGACCAGGCTGGCCTCGAACTCACAGAGATCCGCCTGCCTCTGCCTCCCGAGTGCTGGGATTAAAGGCGTGCATCACAACTGCCCGGCAAGTCTGTGAATTTTTAAGTGTATATGTATGCATATAAGTAAATGCTTTTCACACTCACTGTAAGGTGCTTATCAAAGTACAGTACTTACTACCACATAGCCTTAGCTCAAAAGCAAGGTCCAGGAGTCAAGTTCTGCAGTGGGCAAATATGATCCTACTATTATCTAACTGTGTGGTTTTATGCAAGTTGTCTCTTTAGCCTTAGTTTCTCCATCTGTAAAGTTGAAAACAGCAACCCCTTCTAAGTCTGTTAATAAGAATCAAAGAAAGAATGCTGCATGCAAAATGCTTGCCACAGTGCGTAAAGAAAGAGAAAAGCTCGAAATTACATCGCACTATGAAAGCAAAATTATTATTCACAAAATGTCTGATGTCACTTCAAAGGCCAAGTTTGCTCCAATACCATCCTCAGCTTTGTTTAGGGCCTCAGCTTCTTAACTGTGTTACTTTGAACGCAATCCTCCTTGCCTGAGTGCTAGTCCACAGAGTTCAGACATTCTTTACTTCATAAATGTTATTTTTCATTCTTATTTGGCCCTACATTAGAGGCTCAGGCCCTGGAGCCCCTTCTTTCTGTCCCTCCCCATTCCATCCAGACCCGCTACCATTCAGGCTCCACCCCTGTCTCCGCCCCACTCCTTCACCTAACTTCACGTCTTTCCTTTCCCGAAGCTGAAAGAAGGCCCCCTACCCAGATACTCGTAGTCCGGTAGAGCTAGGCGCTCGGGACTCAGCATCCTTTGACCGGGTAGTTTCCACGCTCCAGCTCTCCGGCTTCCGGAATCCAGGTTACAGCCTGTCTCTGTTGCCATGGTACCCATGCGGCCAGAGAAGAAATAGAAGGCGGAGAGGGTGTCACATAAACAGTTCCGACTGGCAACGAGGAGCCCACTACTCAAGTTCCGGAAGCCGTCATTTCAAGATTTTTTTCTTTTCTTTTCTTTTTTTTAGCTCCTATATGTAGGACTTGTTTTTAAAGCACTGAATGTGTCATATTTCGTGATGCCAGAATTATTGTCACTGACTCATAGCTACAATTTCTGGATTTCATAATTTTTGTATATCCAAATGATAATTATTATGTATGAAATTGCACAAAACTGAAGTCTTGTTACCTATTATTAATCACTTTTAGTATTTACTCTCTTAAGTTGCTACAAAGTACTCATTGTATATTTGCGGCTTCTCGGGGTCAGGGATGTGCATTTTAGCCACTAACAGGGTTAGACACAAGAGGTTTTCATTAAGGGCCTGTGAGACAGTTCAACGCCTTTAGTCGATGAGTTCAATCTAAGGTACCCCGTATGGTGAAGAAAAGAGCACCAACTCCTTCAAGTTGTTCTCAGACCTCCACGAGTCCCCTGCCCCAAATAAATAAATGTATATGTACATATATAGAGAGACAGGATCTCACTGTATAGCCCTGGTTGGCTTGGAACTTGATTTAGATCAGGCTGGCCTTGAACTTATAGAGATCTGCCTGCCTCTGCCTTGCAGAAGGCTGTTTGAAAAGGTGTGTGCCACCCCACCCAGTAAAATGTCATTTTGAAAACTACTCATTAAGTCCCCTGTAAGTTAACTGGCATTCCTCTGAAATTCCTTTTAATCTTTAGACTCTACTTCTTTAATCCCTTATTATTGGATACCTTGTCCAAGTGGCTTTCCTTTTTCCTACAAAGATACTTCACAAAGGAAGTGGATCAGAAACCAGAGCATTTATTAGATCCCCCCGCCCTCCCCGCGCTCGTCCATTTATACCCTTTTTAAAAAGAAAGACCATCCATTGGTTTTCAAATAGATATTCCCTTTGCTCCTCCACCCACACAATAGAGATCTGTAGCAGCTGTCACAATCCAACAGCAGCAGGAAAAGCCACTTGGTCCTCACTTTTTGTTTGTTTGTTTTTTTTTTTTTAAGTAAGTTCCCTTCAACAAGGGAAGGTTTTGTGACAAAGAAAGAAAACAAAATTTTTGCCATCAAAGGAGAGGCTGGGAATCCCGCAGACCACCTACACTGGGAGAAGGAAAGAGAAGCATCGTCTCTCATGTTCTGAGTGGCCTATTCTTAGCTTCTGCTAACAAGGAGCCTCTCAGACCTTGTAATTCCCCCTTTCCCTTAAATTCATATATATGTCTCAACTCTAGGCTCCTCTGAGTCACTCTGAAGTTGGATGTGGAAATGAGAAAGGGGCAGAGCCAAACTAGGAGCAATGTTTAGTGTTCTGAGGTAATGAATTTGACAGGAAGTCTTACAAATTTGATTTAAAAGAGTTGCCTTCTCCTTCCTCCACCACTCCTCTATGCAGGTTGAGGGTATATTTGGGTTTATTACTATAATGTAAAGTAATAATAAATTTTTTAAAATTGAGATAGGGCCTTATGTTTTTCAGGCTTGCCTGTAACTCACTAGGTAGCCAAAGATGACCCTGCCTCCATCTCTGGAGTGCTGTGATTCTAGGCATGTGTCACCAACTCTGTTTTATTTGGAGCTGGGATGGAATCCAGGGTCTTTCTTCATCCATGCTAGACAAGCAAGCAACTGAGCTCCAACAGCAATGCTAATATGGTAATTATTACAGATGATAGTCTTATCTTACTCTCCAGCAACCTGAAGTTATTTGAGGATAATTTCATATGTTTTGCCTCATGTAAACTAAGGCAATTACCTCTTTTCTAAGTAGGAAAACTGAGGCATGGGTCACAAAAGTGACTACTCTGTGGGAGGGCTGGACGTGGATCTCAGCTATATCAACATCCAGCGAGTGGGCTGACCACTAAACCACACAATCTCCTTTTTTAGAGATTTTGGGTTGGTGTTTATTTATTTACTTTTCTCTTTGTTCTGTCCTGTTAGCAACTGAGAGCACCCAGATAAAAACAGAAAGTTTTGAATCCAGGCTACACACTTGACATCCTCTTATTTGCAGAACATCATTCTGGGACTTGGAGGGTGCTACTATTGGGGTCTGTGTGGTGAGGCTGGGATCCAACCCCAAGAATATAGCTTTGTTTGGGCATTAACCCATTTGCGGTTATAATAATGATGCGTTTCAGCACCAGTGGCGCCCGACTGTTAATGACTCAAAGAAAGCTAAATAAGAACAAGATGTCATCTTTGGAGCAATTTGTAAGTTTTTCCTACAGTTCCATTTCTTCTATTAAAGTCCCAACGATCATTATGGTTTTGGGTTTTTTTGTGTTTTAGAAGATAGCTTTTTAAAAAATTTATTTATTCGTGTATTTTATGTATATGAGTGTACTATTTGCATGTGTGACTGCATGGCAGAAGAGGGCATCAGATTCCATTATAGATGGTTGTGAGTCACCATGTGGTTGCTAGAAATTGAACCCAAGACCTCTGGAAGAGCAACCAGTGTTCTTAAGCACTGAACCATCTTTCTTGCCCTTTCTCATTTGTTTGTTTATTTGAGACAAGGTTTCTCTGTGTAGCCCTGGATATCCTGGAATTAGCTCTTGTAGGCCTTGAACTCACAGAGATCCACCTGCCTCTGCCTCCCAAGTACTGGGATTAAAGGTGTGCGCCACCACCTCCTAACAATCCTTATGCTTTTTTTAAATTATGTATACAACATTCTCCCTCCATGTATGCCCACATGCCAGAGGAGGGCGCCAGATCTCATTACAGATGGCTGTGAGCCACCATGTGGCTGCTGGGAATTGAACTCAGGACCTCTGGAAGAGCAGCCAGTCCTCTTAACCACTGAGCCATCTCTCCAGCCCAACAATCCTTATGCTTAAAGCTAGTCTTCCACTATGAGTGTTCCAAACAGTGTATTGGTGAAGTAACCTAGAAAGTGCAGGAGGCTACTATTCTAGAGCCTCAAATATTGGAGGTTTCTTAGAAATAATATTGGCCCCTTCTGGTGGTGGAATTACTGACTATATTTTCTTCCTTTATATTTTTTCTTTTTTAAAGATTTATTTATTTATTATGTATACAGTGTCCTGTCTGTATGTATGCTTGCTGGCCAGAAGAGGGCACCAGATCTCATTACAGATGGCTGTGAGCCACTATGCGGTTGCTGGGAACTGAACTTAGGACCTCTGGAAGAACAGTCAGTGCTCTTAACCTCTGAGCCATCTCTCCAGCCCCCTTTATATTTTTTCTATAGTCCTCAAATTATCTTTCTATTATGAACGGAAAGCAAACAATGGCAAGCTTAATGACCTTTTAGATAGTATTATCATCTAAGAAAAAGCCACTGCTTTTTGGATTTATCTTTGGTCACAGATTACATAACAGATCTTGGCAACACTTACATGATGGATGGGATTCTTCAGGGAAACAAGCACAATAGTCTGGAGAGCAGAAATGAGGGTGGGGGAAGCAGCTCAGCAGCTAAGAGGATGCACTGCTCTTGCCCAGGACCTGATTTCAGTTGCCAGCACCCAGATCAGGAGGCTCACAACTTCCTACAACTCCAGGTGATTCAGCACCCTCTTCCGGACTCTGCAGACATCTGCACTCATGTGTATAAACACACACATGTAATTAAAAATAAAATAAATATATTAAAATTTTTAAAAGAATAAATGAATTTTATATGTATGTAATACGTGTGTATTATATGTATGTCATATGTATTATATGTATATATGGTGGTATGAATTTTTGTGATCCTGCTGAATGTTAGTGAAGAAAAGTATCAGCCCTCAATTTAAATGGACTTTCTGATCCCTATATTATTACAACATATTTCTAAAAATTTACCCAAACAAATAATCACTTAGACCACTGGTTCTCAATCTTCCTAATGCTGTGACCCTTTAATACAGTTCTTTTTGTGTGGTGATCTTCAACCATAAAAGTATTTTCATTGCTACTTCATAGCTAATTTTGCTATTGTTACTGTAAATACCTGTGTTTTCTGATGGTCCTAAGCGAACCCTATGAAAGAGTCATTTGACTCCCAAAGGAGTTGTGACCCACAGGTTGAGAACCACTGACTTAGACAGACCAGTCAACAAAAAGATAACTCTACACTCCTGAGAAATGCAAGTGAAGAATGCTGGGGGGAAATGACTCAGTAAGAGCTATTGCTGAGAAAGCATAAGGACCTGAGTTCAGAGCCTTATGTAAAAAATAAGCGGGGAGGGTGGCAGTAGTGGCGCATGCGGAGGAAGAGGCAGGTGGATCTCTGTGAGTTCAAGGACAGCTTGGACACAGAGTGAGTTCCAGGACAGTCAGGGCTGTATCATAGAGAAACCCCGTTCCAGAAAAAGAAAGGAAGGAAGGAAGGAAGGAAGGAAGGAAGGAAGGAAGGAAAAGAAAAGAAAAGGAAAGGAAAGGAAAGAAAAGAGGGGCATGACCATACACACTTGCAATCTCAGCACCAGGTAGGTAGAGGTGATCACTGAGGTTTACTGACCACTAGCATAGATGAAAAACACTTACGTGTTTTAAGCTCCAGGTGCAGTGACAGATCCTGTCAAGGAAACAAGGTAAAGAGCAATAGAGGAGGGTGCTTGATGTCCTCCTCTGGCCTCCACAAACAGTGGTACTTTCACATGCAACACACACAGAGAAGAAACTACTGCTATGACTGGACCACACACAAAACAGATTCAGAAGGTGCTGAGCAGGCTGCCTGGGAAGAAAGGACATCAATGGTCTTATCCAGGAGTGAACCCTGAAAGCTACAATACCAACCTACCAGACAAGAGGTGCCCATTGCTGCAAAAATAACATGAAGATTTATGGGAATAGCTAACCACTCGCTGTCTGGATTTGAGAACTATTCCACAGGAGGGAAGGAGGGAATAATTCATGTCTCATACTATGGCTTAGGAGGTCATAAACCTAGGTCCTGATTCTGCTGCTGTTCTGCTAAATGAACATGTTGCCAAGCTGCTGTCTAAAGAGGGAGCAGAGAGAATGTAAGCCAGAGAAGAATGCAGTGAAATAAGGTCTTCTAGAGAGGACATGGCTGCTGCGCTCACGAACTCACTGCAGCTATGGTTCCCAGCTCAAGGCCTATCAGCAAACATTCCAGAAAACAACACTAATGAGACTTAGTGGGTTACAAAAATAAATAATAAAAGAAGCCATGAGGGTTGAAAGAGGGCATACAGGGAATGTCTGAGGAGAGAATATAGCATACAGAGATCAAGATACATTGTATACATGTACAAAAGCATAAAGCAAACAATAGAAATAGTCCTTCCTGTGGAGTAGAGTGGAAACACCAAGCTCAAAAGAAGGGAGAAGCATCCATGTCCCCACAGGCTGATTTGTTAGCTAACTGTATGTGATTTCTGATTGCATAAAGAGAAAATTAATAGACATGTGGTTCTGTAAATGACCTAGGAATGTACTGATAAGGAGAAAACGTGAAGACTACGAAAAGGAAACATTTTTTTAATTTATTTATTATGTATATAGTGTTCTGGGCACCAGATCTCATTATAGATGGGTGTGAGCCAACATGTGGTTGCTGGGAATTGAACTCAGGACCTCCGGAACAGCAGTCAGTTCTCTTAACATCTGAGCCATATCTCCAGCCCAAAATAAGTAAATCTTTTTTTTTTTTTTTTTTTGGTTTTTTTGAGACAGGGTTTCTCTGTAGCTTTGGAGCCTGTCCTGGATCTAGCTTTTGTAGACCAGGCTGGCCTCGAACTCACAGAGATCCGCCTGCCTCTGCCTCCTGAGTGCTGGGATTAAAGGCGTGCGCCACCACTGCCTGGCTAAACATGGTTTTTAACCTAGGGAATCAGCAAGGAGAGAAGAAATGCAAGTTGCGTTATTGTGCTACAAAACAGGTTCAAGAAACTAAGATGCACTCTTTATTAGCTCATCAGGCAGAAAGATGCTAAGGGCAAAATAGCCACTAAGAAATGCAGGTCGTGAATCCTGCTGAGCCACTGGGCTCTTCTGAAAAGACAGTGTGCACAAAGCACAGCGTGCACAGAGCACAGCGTGCACAGAGCACAGCGTGCACAGAGCACAGCGTGCACAGAGCACAGCATGCACAGAGCACAGCGGAGGCTGAGCACAACGCCACTGTCTGAGATGAACATGTTTGCAATAAAAATGCTACCTAATTTTGAATTGTCACACAAATCAACAGACCAGAGCTCTGGGGAAGCTTCAAATGAAAATAAACATTCAAGACAGGAGCAATGGCACACACCTTTAATACCAGCAATCAAAAAGCAGAAGCAGGCAGAGCTCTGTGAGTTTGAGGCCAGCCTGAGCTACATAGTGAGACTGTCTCAAAACAAACAAAAAGAAATGTTCTTAATCTCTTGGATATTTAAGAATCAATAATGTGGGCCTGGAGAGATGGCTCAGTGGTTAAGAGCACTGGCTGCTCTTCCAGAGGACCCAGGTTCAAGACCCAGCACCCACATGGTCTGTAACTCCAGTTCCAGGGGATCCGGCACTCTCATACAAACATAAAAAGGAATCACTAATATTTTATAAGGAAGTAGTTAAAAGGACATTGTTTAAAACGGACGGTGGTGATGCACGCCTTTAATACCAGCACTTGGGAGGCAGAGGCAGGTGGATCTCTATAAGTTCAAGGCCAGCCTGGTCTACAAGAACTAGTTCCAGGGCAGGCTCCAAAGCTACAGAGAAATCCTGTCTCGAATACCCCCCCCAAAAAAAAGAGTTAGCCAAGAAGAAGCTAGAGCTAATGGGCCAAGCAGTGATTTAATTAATACAGTTTCTGTGTGATTATTTTGGGTCTGAGCTGCCAAGCAGCTGGGACCACACAAGCGGACTCCTTACAACAACTTAGAAGCAAGCCCGAGGCCAGAGTAACCCTTGAGACCAAGAGTTCAAAACCAGCCTGGGAAACATTGAAATTCCATCTCTAATTAATAATAAAATTAAAAACGGAAAATGTCAAAACCCAACCATGGATCTGGGGATGTAGTCGGTTGATAGAGTTCTTTGCCTAATATGTTCAATGCCTTGGGCTCAATTCTCAGCACTTCACAAACCAGTGTGACAGAAGAGTGTATGCCTGTCTATGCAGTGCTTGTACTATGGAGGCAGGAGGATCAGAAGCAACACCAGACTGTATGTAGACACATTAAGAGACTTAGTTTAGTAAAAGGAGAAAATATTATAAATTGTATTAAAGCAGTGTTGAGCATGAATTGAAGGTTTCCAGTTTCCAAATCTTCAGACAAAAATCTGAAATCTCTGTGTTGATTTTGCCTCCTCAAGCTAACCTTTGCCTTGTCACAAAAAGCTACTGCTCTAGAATTCAAACATGTCCCTGCCCATGCTTTAAAAATGTTTCTTGAGTCCACCAAGATGGCTCAGTGGATAAAACATGCTTGCTGCCAAGTCTGACATTCTGAGTACAATCCCTGGAACCCATAGAATGGAAGGAGAGAGTCAAGTACCAAAAGTTACCCTCTGACCTCCACATGTGTGCCATGGCAAAACACACACGCTAAATGGGAATAAATTTTAAGTGCTGCTCACTGACTATTACTAGGTTAAAAAACGCCTCAACATGCAGACATATAGATCCCCCCAAAGTCTAGTACCAATCTTATTTTACAGCCATCTTGATAGTCACTCTTTGCTGCATATTTAATGAACTACCCACACTTTCCCATTCAATACTCCCAAACCCTACCTCTCCCCCATCCATGTTTTCTGGTTGTTAGCTACACATTCTATTAGATCTAGGTTAAATGTCACCACTGCCAGATTGCTAGAGGCCATTACCACTTGATATGAACCTGTATTTCAGTGCTGAATGTGTTCTCTATTTATTTGTACCCCTCCTTATAGACTGAACTAAGGCCAGCAAACATATTTTATTTATTATTAAAACTGGAAAAGTATTCTTCCTCATTGTGTAGAATCAGAGGTATGAAAAAGTAAAAGGGTAGCTGACATAGTCCCAGCATTTGGGGGGTTCAAGCAGGAGGATCACAAGTTCTAGGCCAATCTGGGTTATTTAGCAAGACTCTATTTCAACTTCCCATCGTGTGTGTGCGTGTGTGTGTGTGTGTGTGTGTGTGTGTGTGTGTGTGTGTGTGTGTGTGTGTTTGAAAATGAATTTCAAAAATAAGAATTTGGAGCTGGAGAGATGGCTAGGGATTAAGAGCAAGGAGTGCTCTTTCAGAGGACCAGAGTTTGAGTCCAAACACCCACACACCCACATGGCTGCCCACAATCATCTGTAACTCCAGCTCCAGAGATCTGACACTGTCTTCCCGTCTCCTCCACACTGCATGGGTGTGTTACACAGACACATGCAGGTAAAGCCAATGCACATTTTAAATTGAAAAAAAAAAAGACTTTCACTTTACATTTTGCAAGAACTTTGTAAATGTTCATTAAACAAACAAGTAAAATTATGTAGTAGATATTTAATTCAGGAACAATTTTTAGCAGTAGCTGATTAAGATCTCAGCTTTGGTTTTCCTAGCTACAAAAGACTATTGATCATTCTTTGTACTTGACAGCCACTTTGGACTCATTATGACTTTGTTATGCCATCTCTCCCATCTGAATTACATCTCTTTCACCGTCAGCTCCCTTCTTTACCCAGCAGAGACAGCCCCCTCTTCACTGTCCAGCTACCTCGCACTCAAGGATTGCCTTCTCTCTTTTGCTAGCTGTGTGCACACACTTCCACCACAGGACTCCTGATTTGCAAGTCTGCCTCTCCGCCGCTGGGATCGGGAGCCCTGTCTTCCTCATCTCTGCCTTCTCCCATACTTGGCAGACCGTCCGGCTTCCACTCGGTTAACAGAGAGAAGTGTTGAGGCGTGTGAGGCAGGCACAGTTTTAAGGTGTTAGAGAATGAGATCAATAAGATCCCACAGCATTGAAGCTTAGTATTCAGTGCCTTGGAAGGAAACAATAAGCGTGAGACAACAAATGAGCCTTATTTCAAAAAATGGTAGGTGCTGCAGAAGAACTAGAGCAGAGTAAGGGTGGTGTGTGAGTTGGGAACATGGCAGTGGCAACATGGGGCATCTCTGAGGTTGTGATGCCAGAGTAAGACCGGCAAGAGGACACAAGGAGGGAAACAGCATTTGGAGCCAAAGACATAGCCCACGCAAAGTTTCTAAGACAGCAATGATGGTCTGCTTCAGAGCTGAAGGAAAGAACTGTGGCCAGAACAGAATGAGTGGGGGTAAGTACTAAGGCAGGCACAGTTGGGCTCGTGAAGAACCTCTAGAGCACGTGAAAAGTAAGGATTTTAGGGCATGACATGATTTGGGTTATCTTTTTAAAGAAATCACTATGGTTGCTTCACAGAGCACAAATTCTAAAAGACCACAAGTGAAAACAAAGACCATTTACAGGGATTTTGATTTGTATTTGCTATTAAACAAGTGCTTGCTTATGGTCTAGTTACCCACAACTCTCCATTTATCTTTGCTGCAATAAAAAGCAAGCTGTTTTCTGCAAAGGCCCTGTTTATCTGTGTCAGGTGTGTAAATATCAAGCTTGCAGGAGATAAAAATGTTCTGCACAGCCCCACCTTTCAGGGTGTGCCCCAAGTTAGGCCAGGGCATAAAATCAGCCATATGCCCCAGGTCCTGGCTCAAGTTTCACTGCTGAGCTAGGGGGAAAAAATGTGGGCACTGGAAACAGTGCCAGAAAGCACAGAAGTTGAAATTGGACATGGTGGCACATGCCTGTAATCCCAGCACTCTTGGGAGGTGGAAGCGGGAGGATTAGGAGTTTAAAGTCATATTTGGTTCCATGATGAATTCAACTAGCAGGGGCTACATGAGACCCCAGTACCCCCAAAACAAACTAACGAACAGGTAGAGGATTGCAGAAATACTGTCCTCTGAAAAGTCCACAGCTCCCAGACTCTAGTAGTTGCCTCTGTCTAGTTTAACTTTCTGAAATAAAACTCTAACCAAAACCTATTTGGGAACAAAAGAGTTTCTTTGGCTTACAGGTTACAGTCAATTGTTGAGGGAAGCCAAAGCAGAGCACAGAAGAATAGAACACTGACTAATTCAGTTTGCTTTCTCATATAACTCAGAACCACCTGCCCAGGGTGGCACTGCCCATAGAGGCTGGGCCCTCTTCCTCAATCATTAGGTTAAAAAAAAAGAAGAAGAAAAGAAATAGGTTCCCTCTTCCCATGTGACTCCAGTTTGGGTCAAATTGATAAAATACTAACCAACACCTCCCCCAACCTTGATAAAATCTTAGTCATTATTGTTTATGATGCTTTTCAAATTTTTTCAGAAAGTATTTTTATTTTATGTATATGAGTGTTTTTGCCTTCATGTATGTCTGTGCATCAAGTGTATGCCCGGGGTACACAGAAGCCAGAGAGGGCACTGGATCCCCTAGGACTGAAGTTGTAGATGGCTATGAGCTGCAGTGTAGGTGCTAGGAACTGACCCTAAGCCCTTAGAAGAACAGCCAGTGTTCTTAACCACTGAGCCATTTCTGAAGCCCATGATACCTCTTTCATAAAGGCTATGGGTTCTTCGCTGGTTCAAGGCCTTTGCCCTGGTAGACCATCCCAGCTACTCTTAGTCTGATGACTTTTCTTTTTTCCGTTTTCTCTTTGTTGTTGTGATCTAACCCAGTGTCCCATGTGTGGTAGGCAAGTGCTCTACCACTGAGCTATGTACTCAGACTGTCTGATAACTCTTTAACAGGCCTTCCTTAAACTTCCAGTCTAAGCTAGGTCTCTCCTGTCATAGAGCCCCACATTTTCCTTTGATCCCTTTATTATTTAACTTTAAATTCATTTACAAGATCATTCTTTTATTGCAAATGTACAGCCCTTTGGGGCCATTAAATGACAAATTCTAGAAATCCCAATATATTTGTTCACAACTGTTTGCACAGTACCTGCCATAACTCACCCTTAACAGATTACTAAATGAACGACTACTAGAAATGGCTTGTGGTAGATAGTTATAGGACCAGGCTCTTAGATCTTTTAATTGTGTCTTTCTTGCTTTCTCTTGTAATTATTTTTTCTTTATCTTTCTGTTCTTTTTATTGTTATTGTTGTTTTGTTTTGTTTGCTTGTGTTTTGAGTCGAGGGCTTTTTTTTTCTTTTTGTATCTTTCTGCTTTTTTTTTTTTGAGACAGGATTTTACACTGTAATGCAGGCTGGTCTAGGAATTCACTATGGAACACAGATCAGCCATGAGTTTACTTCAGTCCTCTTGGATCAGCTTCCCAAGTGCTGAAATTACAAGTGTAAGCCATCACATCCAGTGCCCTTGGAGAATTTTAAGGTCTTTCCCCCTCCATTTGCATTGCTTTTAACAAATTAGTGAGCTCGCAAAGATGACGGGGCTCATTTGAACACTGGTATTCTCAATTTTTTAAAGTAGTTTCTCTGGGCTGGAGAGATGGCTCAGTGGTTGAGAGCACTGGCTGCCTTTCCAGAGAACCCGGGTTCAGTTTCCAGGACTCACATGGCAGCTCACAGCTGTCTGTAACTGCAGTTCCAGAGGATCCGACAAAGACAAAACACCATCAGACATTTTTTTTTTGAGACAGGGTTTCTCTGTGGCTTTAGAGCCTGTTCTGGAACTAGCTCTTGTAGACCAGGCTGGCCTCGAACTCACAGAGATCTGCCTGCCTCTGCCTCCGAGTGCTGGGATTAAAGACGTGCGCCACCACCACTCGGCCAGACATTTTTTAAAAAATGAAATAAAGTAGTTTCTCAAGCTCAGCATCACTTACTAGTTGGACTGGTAATTCGTTCTTGTTGGGGAGTGTCCTGTTTATTATAGGATGCTCACCAGCAACTTGGCTTCACATAACCCACCATATATCAATGGTGCCCACTTTAAAAAATGACAGCAGATACTACCCCAAGCCTGCAAAGTCTCTCCTGATCAAATGTCTTAAAATGCAAAGTACCAGGCCTTTATCACTTTTAGAAGAATTGTACTTAGAAATTAAATTGCTGAATGATGCCTGGGTTACAAGAATTCTACCACCACAATTGGATCAAAACCGTGCCCATTTCTGGCTTGTTTCTGTAGTACCCCCTGTATTTCCTTTGAAAAGGTCATTAGTGATGGTGGGATGCAAGGCAATATTGTGATCTTAGAAATTCAGCTCCCTGGATTGTCCTAGAAGGATGAAGGAAAGGGGGTGGCGTTTCTGAGGAAACCAATGCCTCTGAGACCCCTTGGGAATTGGCAGTTCCCTACAAATGTTCTATGTGCATGTCCCACAGGACAATAAAAGGGAGACAAACAGCCCATTCTGGCTTGCTTTTCAGGGTCTCTCACTCCAAACAAGAAAGTCTGAGAGGCCTGGTAAAAATAAATATGGCTTACTCCCCCTGGCATAAGAACAGTTTCTGACAGCTAAGACCTAACTCACTCTAGGGAGTGACCCAGGCAGGGACAGCATGAAGTTAGTTTTTACCCATTGATAGTCCCAGTGACTCACAGCAGCCAAGGATGGCGCTGTGTACTGGTACTGTGCTGAAGCATGCTGCTGGACTTGGGATGCTCCTTGAAAATGCAGTCTTTCTCAGTGAGTGAAACAGCCAGTCCCCCACTTCCTCGCTAATCCCAGAAAAACAGCACAAATCTTTCCTCTGGAAAGGGACCTGGTCCTTTGCATCCCGCGTGGAAACTGTTATAAGTTCTTAGTCTCCTGACATTAAAGTAGGGGGCACGTCTGTTCTGGATTCTTTTGGGACAAATGTATTCATTATACCACATGTCCCTAGTTGCCATTTAGAACAAAATATCATCTCACAGGTCTTTCTCATTAGGGTTAAACAGTGAGTCTTCCTAAGCAGCATGTATTGAAATATTGACCAACCAAGAACTTAATTCAGGAAGGCTGGGGGCAGGCTGAGAAATCGCCCTCGCCCTTCACTTTTCTCTCCTTTCACATTGGGCTAAAAAGACTGATGACTGTAAGTAAACCCGACAGAGCCACTGTCTTTCCCAAGCGCCAAACCACATAAACCTTATCTGATTCTACTGCCACCTTCAGTCTCCAAGAAGAATTACACAAGCAAAATTATCTAGGCATTAGTTACCATGGTGATGCTAAATTCAACCAAATTGCATCTAGGCAAAAATTTCAGGGGTGGGTGGTGTGAGACACAGCATAAAGTAGGGACTAAGAAAGAGTTAATATCACATTTTTCTGTTATTGTAGCTTTCACTAAGTATGCTTAATGTTAGCTTTGGTCAAAGACAGCAATTTAAAGTGAAAGCCTTGGAAAATGGAAAACAAGCAAGAATGAAATGTCAACCTATTCATTTGGAGAAAACGCCTAATATCCACTTTGCACTATACCAAATTACTTCCCTCTCAGCTAAATCCAGGCCCAGATGATTGAAAATCAGACAACGCTGGCTTATCAATTTGGAGAGAAAGTGATACCTCAGGCCCTAAAAAAGTTGGAGGTGCAGGCATAAAGCAACAAAACAACTTGGGGACACGAGAGGCAGCAAAATTAACGAATAACTAACTACTCGTATACATGGAGGAGAGGGATAGGCCACAGTGATAACATCCGGAATAGTTTACAAATTTATGTAGTAATCCAAACGTTTCATATTGCTGGAAGGCCCTCCAAACGGAAGCTGAAGGAAGGCAGAGGTCTTGCGGGAGTGCAACTCCTAGCACGGATTTATTTCCTTACCCCACCCCCACCCCTTCCTGGCCAGGATCAGAAAGCCAAAGATGGTGAAGAAGCTAACAACCGCTGATTTACAGACAGTGAGGAGGAACTGAGTCTGTCTGGGCCAAATCTGGACGTCTGAACTGGGGCAACAGGACCCAGACAACCTCACCTCAGGAAACGAGTAAATGAAAGGGGGAGGTCGCCGAATTATTTAGCCCTAGAACAACACTGCCTACACCGGGGGAGGGGCTGGGGTGCAAGAAGAAAAACTTCCGAAAAGGAATTTTGACAGTGAGAACACTAGTTAAGACCTAGCAGGGCAGGGCCCCTGATGCCCCTTGTTTTATGTCGATAAAGGTCGAGAGAATTAAGCACTCACAAGCATATTTTGAGACATTACAATAAAGACTGGAGTTTGGGCTGGTAGGGGGCAGGGGTCAAGCCCAGGCGACTTGAGTCAGCACGGGCGCTCCTCCCTGGTGTAGAACTAGAATGAACCAGGGCTGAGAGTTGCCACTAGAATAATTTTCTTTTTAAGCTGGGGACATTTGAGTAGCAGTAATGGGGACAGATAAGGGGCTCTCTCCGGAAGGCTAGGAATGTTGGGGCGGCTTGGGTAGGAGCCAGGGCTAGTGAAGGAGGCACTAGCGGGTGGGGTCCAGAAACCGGGGGGCGAGGGCAGAGGGCGGGAAGGGGCAGGGCCTGAGTCGGGGGCGGGACCAGGCGCGGCGGTGGTGGCCGGGGCTGAGGCGCGGGGGGCGGGGCGGTCGGGCTCGGGACACCCCCTCCGGGTCCCCTGGCGGGGCGGCTTCGGCTTCGGCAGCACTGGAGGAGGCAGCGGCCGGGAAGGCGACTTGCAGGGCGAGCCGGCCGCGCTGGACCCGGGACATTTTCCAACTCGGGGGGCACCCTCAGCTGATTCTCTCAGCCCCGGCGTCCCGTTGGAGCCCGCGGGACCCCCGGGCCGGCAGGGAGCTCCGGCGGCGGCCGCAGCACCATGAGGCGGTGGTGGGGCGCGCTGCTGCTTGGCGCCCTGCTCTGCGCACACGGTAAGCTGCGTCGCAGCGCCCGCGCCGACCGGGCTACCGGGAAAGTTTGTCCCTGAGTCTGGCCCTGCAGGACTCGCCTCCCGGGAGCGGAACGGCGCAGGCTGGGGCCTGAGATCCCAACCTCGAACTCACTTCAAGCAGTAACCCCGGCAGAGCACGCGGAGGAAAGCAAGCTTGAGGAACTCCGGCAGCTCTTCAAGCACGAGAGGGGACAGTGGTGGAGGGACTCGTCCCCGCTGTGGTCTGGGCCGAGTGGCTTACGATCCGAGACGCTCGCTCGGCTTCCTTCGTTGCTCTTTAAAGAGTTAGGTGTTGGTTCCCTTTCAGGTTAAGGCAAGGTTTCCGTGTCCCTGGTGCGTGCGAATGAATGTGTGCAAAGAAAGGGAGGCTGGGAGGATGGTCGCTAAACCCATAAATTGTAAATAGTCCTCCTTCCAGGGTCTGTGGGATCCCGGGTGGATTGCAGAGAGGGGCCCAGCAGAATCTGAGTTATTTGAGCATCCAGGATTCATGGACTTGGGGAGCAGTTCCTCGGACTCCATACCAGGTTATTTCTTAGGGTCTTTGGTCATATTTGCTTGCAGCATCTCCCCTAAGTGGAGTTTTGGGTTCCCTCTCCTAGCTGCGGCCAATCAGCTTCCTGCCCTGGATCCTTCCCAAGGGAGGGGTGGGGAACAGTAATGGAAAAGAGGTTGGGGAGGAAATTTGGGAAGAAACTACTGGAAGGCTCCGGCAGATCCATCCTGGCCTGGGTAGAGGGCGGGGGTGGGGGGGCGTTCTTTGGGAACTTCCAAAGGCAGTCTCCTGGCCCTTGCAACGGGGCCTTGGCCTCGGGGGATTTGGGCGAATGGCAGCGGCACTGCTGCTTCATCTGCTCTTTATTAATAACGTGTTCGATGCCCGGACGCAACTGTTGTGTCTACTTAGGACTCCAGTGGAATCTGCCTCTCTGCAGCCGCTTGGGAACATAGGGTGCACCCTGTGATTTAGCAACTGCCTCTGAGTTTGTGCCCAAAGATCAAAGATCGATCTTGGAACTCCAACCATATTCACCCGCCGTCTTTTCCACGTGGGGGAGATCCAGTTCTTCCGATTCCCCTGGTTGCTGGACGAGGGGTGGGGTTCAGTAAGAGCGGTCTGCAGACCCTGGCGGTGCCCGGGTTCTTTCTTTCACTTGGAGGAGCTAGTGTGGAAAGTGCAGATTTCCGAACTTGCCTGGCAGGGTGTGGAGCTGTCTGGGCACTTGTTTTAAAGATTGTTTTAGCTCCCGAATCCAAAACAGAGTTCTGGTGTCTGTTATTTAAACTACGCGTGGGTTTTCAATGGCTTTTTCCATGTGGTGTCTCGCGCCGACGGAGTCTTTTCTCTCTGAGGAGTGGTAGCCTGGCCGACCCACGTTCCTCTTCACTGCTCGCTCTCCCCCTCCCGGACTCTCTCCTCGAAGGTTATTTGTAGCCTCTTCGGCGTGTTGGGACAGCAGCCCTACTGGGGTAGGAATGTAACTGTTCTTCCCACCACATGGGCCCCTTAAAGGGACAGCTATGCTTTTGGGGGGTTTCCCCCTTTGGGCTGCAAGGGAAGGGGATGGAACTTTCCTCCCGGCCCCCTGGAGGAAGTTTTGAAAAAGATCAAGGGAAATAGCTAGGCACTAGGAAAAGGGGGGTAGCGTGGGGGCTAAAACGGATACCAACAAAGCCAAAGAGGAGATTGTCGCCTTCTGCCCCAGGGAAGGGGGAGCTGGGAGGTTCCGGACTGAGTCTGGCCGAGAGGAATTCACGCCGGAGCTGCTGTCACAACTGCATGGAGGATGGGGGATGAGAACAGGGGCAGAGAATCGTAGATTCTTAAAGCTTTACAGAAAAAGCATTAGAGGGTTCTTGGTGGCTTGTTTAGCTTCATTTTTAAAGGAAAAAGTTTAATAGAAACTTCTAAGTTGGGAGACTTCCTGTGCACACGGAGTAGGCAGAGGTAGAAAAATTTGTACTTTGCAGGGCCTAACACTGAGCCGGACTTGGAGACCCTAGAAAATAGATTCGCAGTGAGATAGAGCAGTTGCAGAGTCTGCAACGGTCACCCCACCCCACCCCCAAATCCCACTAGGATCCCTAGCAATAAGTCCAGGCCCGCTGAAGAGGTGCTTCTGAAAAAGCTTTGCTTACGTAGACAACCTCAGCCAGAAGTGAATTCAACACCAGACCAAAATGCTTATTTATATTCTATTAGTCCTTGGGGGTGGGGGATTCCTAGAGCCTCTCTATTTGGTATTGGCATAGATCACGATCCACAATCCGTTCTTCAAAATTTAGAAGGATGTGGCTGGAGAGATGGCTCAGTGGTTTAGAGCACTGGATGCTCTTCCGGAGGAACTGGGTTTCATCCCCACCACCTACTTGGCAGCTCATAACTGTCTGTAACTTCAGTTCCAGGGAATCTGATACCCTCTTCTGGCCTCTTTGAGTACTTCACACATGTGGTGCATAGACATCTATGCAAGGCAAAACCCTACCCACACACATAAAAGTAAAAAGGAGGAAAAACTAGGCATGGTGGCTTATCTCTAATGCTAGCAATTGGGAGACTTAGGCAAGAGTATTGAAGCAAGAGTGAGGCCAATCTGGGCTACATAGTTTGAGGTCATCCCAGACTACGGAACAAGACCCTTTTCTCATAGGACAAAAAGCTTATATGTGGTAAGTGGAAGCAAGAGAATTAGCAGTTCAAGGTCATCCTCAGCCACCTGTGAGTTCAAGGCTCGCTTGGGGCTTCATGAGACTCTGTCTCAAAAACTAAAGCTAACAACAGCAAATGCTCTTGTTTTTAAATTTTAAAATTTTTGGAAGGAAACTTAATGGCTAATAATAGCCATGGGTATTTTCATACTGTGAATTATGACTGGAGTGTGCAAACCACCTTGGAAGTCTTCTCGGTAAGTGAACTCTGGCAGTTCTGCTCAGGAGTGCTTAGGTAGATTTCAAAAAACGTTTCTGAGGATAAGTTCTGAATAATCTAGCTTGAGACTGTCTTATTTCCATGTGGTTGTTGTCATGACCACGGTTGTCATGGCACTTGAGTGACCTTGCCCTTGATCTCTTAGACTTGTGCAAGATGCTTGGCTTGTCACTGATTCTGGATTTCCTCTTCTGTCCCCTGATGAATATCAGATGACATCTTTGCAACTGGCACCTCGTATTAAGAATAACAGGTGCAAGGGAACTAAGTCAGGCCATGTCTGACACAAGCACGTTGGGCATGCTCATCCTCTGGACCAGCAAAGAACACAGGAGGTCACAGAGGACAGGATGCTTTGCAGCTCTTTGCATAAGCTTTCTACAGACTAACTGCTAGTCTTGGCCCCTAGGATGAAGGATGATGGGATGTTGCTGCTTTTTAAAGAGATAACCAATATGGGGCTGGGAGGGGGTGATCTTGAATGAGAACAGAATAATTTCAGAGACTAAAAATGTATCTTGTCTTATTACTGGACATACCTAAAAATTTATAGGCAAGTTCCATGTCTTTGGTCAGCCGGGTCTGTTAGCCTGTTGCTAGCCACCATCTCTACATCCTTTGGTATAGTGTAGCCATGTTTTGTCACAGATGCCTGGACATGGGACATGTGAATTCCGGGCTGTATCCTGGTGGCCATCTTCTCTCCAACAGTGAATGTCTTTCTCTCCTTAGCCTGATGAGAGTCAGTATCCCAAGAAAGACTAGGTGCTGAGGTTTAGTTGGCAGAATCTGAGTTTGGCTCTAAAAATAGCACTGACGACTTCCTACGCTTGTTGCCTTTTCTGAAACCTAGAGCTAGTGTGGTCAGGTTCATTCTCAGTGCCCTCAGGAGCACTGCTCGGGGGGCTGAGCATTCCACATAGGCATCTGGTCAACCATTCAGCGAACACGCCCATCAAACTCTGATCACTGCACACCTCACTCAGCATTTGAGAAAGCACAGGCAGACTTGGGTTTGACACCTGGCTTTGATACTTCTTGGTAAATCTATGCAAAAACACTGGCTCTTCTTGAACTTTGGGGCTCTTATCTGCAAATGAATTTAGAGTGGGAGACGGTAGTAGTAATATATTTTTACCTGTGCAGAGTCTCATATGATAAAGGAGACTAGGTCCTTCATTCATTTCAATTGGTTTCCCCCAACCGCCCTCTTTTTTTTTTTCTCTATGAAACAACTTGTTCTTTCTTTTTCCTTCTTGAAAACCTAGTGAAACCAAAGTGTCGTTCCCTCCTGTCCTCACTTCCAGAAAAGAGCTTTATTACGGGGATCCTGCTCTTGAGAGAGAGGAACTCCTTTGGGAACATCCCTATTGAGGGGTCAGAAGTAAGCCCTACAACATCTCACCCTAAGATTGCAGTGACCCAGGGTGAGAGGGGTTGCCTGAAGTCTCTTGTGGTTGGAACCTGTCCCTCCCGCTGACCTGAGGAAGGAGTCATGGCCCCAGTTTGGGGGCTGGGCTGTTGGGAGCATGCTTTCTTCCTGGCCACAGTCTTCAATCAAGAGTCCCGTCAGTGTGTAAGAAACTGATGTGGGTCTACAGCCCCAGACTCACCCCCAACCTCCAGCTTTTCCACCACAAAGTTTGATCCCTGTTGTCTCTTTGTTTCTTCCTTTTAAGTTGGTGCCAGGGTTGTGATGTTTCTGGGACTGCAGAAAGTTATAACCCAGAGCAGCTGGCAAGAAAAGCTGATTCTTTTAGCTTCCTGGACATGTAGTTTCTGTTGTGCCTTTCATTTAGCAAGAAGCAAAGATCCCAGGTGCCCTTGGGCACTTCTGCCCATCCATGCAGACTAAATTCTTTCAGTGCACATAGGCACCCATTTGAGTCCTGCGATAGTCAACTATTTCTGACACCTGCTCCCCACCATTCAGGTGAGAGTGAGGAAGGAGGGGTGCTTCCTGAGCCCCAGCTGGAGAAAGCCTGGCTAGGACTCACAGCAAGCCCTTACTTGGCTTATGGGAGCTCCCCCTCACCTCTGTGCAGAGCTAAGGATCAGAGCTACAAGCCAAGCGGGAAACAACAGACTGGAGGCAAACCTCCCATCTGGTTGATAGGCAGCCACACAAAGGTGCTACCACATAATTTATCACTGGAGATTTTCTGCAGTCATGGAGCTCCAGGCTCCAGGCAGTGCCTTTTGGGGGACTGGAAGGGATCATCTCCCAATTTCTGGGTGTAAGGCCAGGCAGGTATAAAATAAGGTATTAAGAGAGACACCTGATTAGCACATGGAGTAAAGCACCTTCTGAAGTTGTCAGTGTCTCCAGGGATCACAGCTCAGTGCCTCCACTTCCTGTCAGACCTGCAGAGGGCAGGGCCTGGGGTGGGGGAGCGGGAGTGGGGGGTGATATATGTTCCCTTCCCATGGCCCCAGCCTGTGGAACACAGCTGCTACTGTCTTGTGGACATGGGTGAAGATAAGAGAAATCTGTTGATTTGACTGCAGCATTTTAGAAACAAATGGAGATGCTGGGCTTAACCAAAATAGGGAGGGAAGAGGCTCTCTTCCTTCCATTTTCCCACTCTAGGTAGTTTAAGCAAGAAGTTTCTCCTTGAGGTTCAGAGAAACAGAAAAGTGAAAGACTTTAAATCGGTGGTTCTCAACCTTCCTAAAGCTGCAACCTTTTAATACAGTTCCTCAACCCCAACCATAGAATTGTTTTAGTTGCTAATTCATAACTGTAATTTTGCTACTGTTATGAACTGTAATGTAAATATCTGGTACTTCCAATGGTCTTAGACAACCCCTGTGAAAGGGTTGTTTGAGTCCCCCAAGAAGTTGAGACCCGGGCTGGAGAGATGGCTCAGTGGTTAAGAGCATTGCCTGCTCTTCCAGAGGTCCTGAGTTCAATTACCGGCAACCACATGGTGGCTCACAACCATCTGTAATGAGGTCTGGCGCCCTCTTCTGGCCTGCAGACATAATACACACAGACAGAATACTGTATACATAATAAATAAATATTTAAAAGAAGAAGAAGTTGAGACCTACTGCTTTAAATGGTTCTTTTCAAAAGGGAGCTTCTACTTTTCTCTACTGACTATTTTTGTGCTACAAACTGGGGCTACAAACTGGTCCAAGAAATACAAATGCACTCTAGGTGGTTTGTTTTGAGCATTTTGCCGTGTTGCTGATGTTCTTAGGAGGTAGGTGTTGCTATGAACTAGTAGGTTTTCTGTAATGCGATAATAGGTTTCTGAAAAGTTTCTGCACCCCAGTAAGCCTCTCCGCTGACACAGTAATCCAAATCAGATCAAATCAAACTGAATTAGAAAAAGTTCAGGTTTAATGGATACAAAACTCTTGGTTGGTTTTCCAACTGCCCAGAGAGGAGACGGGAAAGGAAGACCAGAAGATCGCTTGTCTGTTCTCTGGGGGGCAGTTTAAATACCCTGTGGGAATGGTTTGGAGAGAGATGGGGGAGGGGGCTTAGGGTGGAACTTCCAGCAGAACATTCCAGACTCTTTGGGTATATGGATGCCAGGGGTTGGGGTGAGGCTTCCCCAGAACAGTTCCTCTGCCCAGGCAGTAAGGCAGATCAAGTCGAATTGAAAAAACAAAAGAACAGATATATTTGAGCAAAGCAACTTCCGGGTGTGCCTCGCCAGCCCCAGAGGCTGGGAAGGGGTAGCCACGTGGCTGAATTAAAGCAGGAAGTTTATGCAGCCTGTAGGTGAGGGGTAAGGACGTGTCATCCACAAGCTGGGTTTGTGCGCAAGTGTGATCAAAAGTTGACCGCTTTAGGCAGCCTCTTGGGCTACTGGTGACTTCAGGGGAGGAGCTACTGCAGCCCAGAATGTAGAGCTGGGCTTTTTGGTGCCTTTGTTGGAGATTCCCTGAGAGGGCGGGGATTGGAGAGAGAGGAATGGAGCTTTTCTGAATCAAGGAGTGAGCTGGAGGTTCCAGCCGAACACCAACATGTTTTATAGATGGGAAACTGAGGCTTAGAATGGTTTGCTGTCACATAGTCACTGAGTAACTGCATTAGGATTTGAACTTAGAACCTAGACGGGAAACCTACTCCTCAACGCATACTGCCTCTCAGAACAGAATTGGAAATCTTTGTAAAAATTAGTTTGATGTGTATTGATTGGTTTGTGGACCACATGATTCCAGGTGTCTGATGAGGCCAGAAGTAGGTATCAGATTCCCTAGAACTGAAGTTACGGAGGTTGTTAACCACCACGCGGGAGCTGAGAATGCAGCACTGGTCCTCTGGAAGAACAGCCAGTGCTCCTAAACACCGCACCACTCCAGCCCCCAGAACAGAATATTTTAAATCTCAGTTGTCCTGAAAGATCCAGGTTGGAAAATTTACACTTGGATTGACCTCTTTGAATTTTTTTAAAAAAACAGCATTGTATGTGTGTGTGTATGTGTATACACCAGAGCATTGTGTGTGTACACCAGAGCATTGTGTGTATGTGTACACCAGAGCATTATGTGTGTGTATGTACACCAGAGCATTGTGTGTGTGTGTACACCAGAGCATTATGTGAGTGTGTATGTGTGTACACCAGAGCATTGTGTGTGTGTATGTGTGTACACCAGAGCATTGTGTGTGTACACCAGAGCTGTCTACACCAGAGCATTGTGTGTGTGTGTGTCTACACCAGAGCATTATGTGAGTGTGTACACCAGAGCATTGTGTGTGTGTATGTGTGTACATCAGAATATTGTGTATGTGTACACCAGAGCATTGTGTGTGTGTGTACACCAGAGCATTATGTGTGTGTATGTGTGTACACCAGAGCATTATATGTGTGTACACCAGAGCATTGTGTGTATACACCAGAGCATAGTGTGTGTATATGCGTGTACACCAGAGTATTGTGTGTACACCAGA